>OZ038501.1:4278850-4331350 GCA_964036315.1 Acanthosepion esculentum | reverse complement strand
CTAATTGCTATTATGCTGCTACTATTCGTAGCCGGAAACACTGGAATTAAACCTTGAAGCACACGAATAAGTTCAAAATAACAAAGATTGTAAAATAGTCATTTAATGGGTATCTTTGACTTTAACCTAGTCTTACCAGCTCACCATTACGATACCAAGGAATCGTTCTACTGTCGCCTCATTCTTGTCCTTGTAGAGTTATCTACCCATGACTCATAATTTATATACATATCAAAGGGTAAGAAATGCGTCACGTGACAGTCTGGTTGGAGGCGGGAAATGAAAGTCCCCTGACCAGTTAAAACCTGTATTACCAGACTTAAATTCCTATTGTCGTTCATGGTCTAGCGTCTTCAATTTTGAAATGCGCAACAAAGCCAACCGTCAAGTAAGACCGTAAGTCACTTTTCTTTATCTTTTAATATGTATTCTGTTTTCTACACGAACCAAACCTTTTAACATTCAAGTTCCCTAAATATATAGCGCTTTCTCTCAAATGGATATACATGTCCTCGTCTGTTTTTACCCGTCTGCACAGCTGTTAAAAGATGGCCTGTTAATTTTAACGCCACCAAAACGAAACTTCTCTCCATTAATCATCTGGGAGAGCCCTCTCGGCTTTCCATCAGCATGGCTGATGCTAACCTCCAGGAAAGTGACTTGTTGCGCCTTCTCGTGTTAACGTTCTCAGCTGACGTGAAGTGGAAAGACTATATTGAATCCATTGCTAGGTCAGCTGTGTTATGCGAGACAACTTTTTCTTTCCAGAATCTATCTTACGTATCTATAAGTCTACCATTCGTCCATTCTTAAAATATTGCTGCCCCATATGGTCCGGTGCCCCTGCTATTTACCTTCCGCTCCTTGATAAAATCCAAAGAAGAATCAGCAATTTTATTGGTCCTGATCTGGCAGCTCGGCTTTAGTCACTTACCCGCCGCCGTAAGGTTGCCTCTCCGTGCCTTTTCTATAAATACTTTCATGGTAATTGTTCGGATGAACTCTTCGCCATGGTAAATATTGTAAATACTCATTGGGCTAGTTTTTAAATTGTTGTTTTATCCCCCCTCCCAAACTCCCAGACAATGAATTGTACATATGAGGACTAGTTAGGACTTTCATAAAGACAATATTATGATGGATGTAGTAAGAAAGGTAAGTAAGAATGCGTTGTTTTGGTGTTGGGAATATTGTGGTATGTTTGGGTCAGTGTTTGTGGCTAGCTAAGTTTAAAGTTAAGACAGATGAAAGCCGCCCTTCTCCCCATTCCCCTTTTTGGCCATGTGCCACATTTTGTGAATAATTACAAATAAATATCACTCTTCGCTGTGGTACCTAGACTTCATGAATTTAAGCGCAGTACTAGACTGGCATCTAGATCTCATCAGTTCATAGTTGAGCTGGCTAGATATAGCCGTAAGTTCTATGCTAGCAGTTTTTTTTTCTCGCTTGTGGAACTGCTTTCCGGCTCCATGTTTTCCAGCCAACTTTAATCTGCAAACATTTAAATGCAATGTCAGTCGCTATCTACTGTCTTCCTTGTTACTCTTTTCTCTTTCCACTCATTATTAATGTTTCCGTTTCTAATTCTGATAATACACATATATTCATAAAATCTCGGTACCATAGGGAAAAGTTCATCAGAACAGTTACCATGAAAATATTTGTATAGAAGACATAGGAACATTACGTTATGGCGGTGGAAATGAAACTGTGATACGATAACTTTCAGTAAAAAACAAAACAAAAACACAAAAAACAAAACAAAAAACTAAAAACGATTCATTCCGAAAATTGACAAAAACTTATTTTTCTTTATCATTAATTTCTTTACATTCTTATGAAAAAAAAAATCATTTTTGGCGGGGCATAAAAAATTGACAGTACCTATGGCATAAAAACCCCAATTATTTCAATTTTTTTCTCTCTTTCCGTCGATTTTTTATTGAATTAAAATTTGTTGTAAGAATATTATTTGAGGTTGATGACGACCAGGCTGAATTCAGAGAGGGATACATACAAGGAGAGGATTTAGGAATAAGAGAGAAATCATTTTACGATAGAAATCAGACCGCACTGTATTTTTACGTTGCCTTTCTCATTCATTATTAGATCAACTCAGACCAATACTCTCGAATTCGGTAACCCAGTCCGTTTTTCGCTTAGAAATGAAACGAAAACTCTTCTCTTCCCGTCAAATGAAATAAAACAAAATAAAAAAAAAAAACTACAGAGGCTTTGAAAATCAAACAACCACCCACCCTTTATTTATTTTATTTTTTTGCGTTTTTGGATTTTATCGCCATTATTTTGTCGTTGCTTATGTTTGTTTCTTTCTTTTTTTGTTGTTTTTTTATTTCGTCCCGGTTCGCCCTTACCTAATAATACGCACTTCTTTCTTTATTTCTCTCTCTCTCTCTCTAAATACTTTTTCCCTTTTGCTGAGAACTGAAACTGAAAAATTCCAAAATGGCGTAGACTCTATAATTATGTTGTTTGCCTCTGTGAATGCTATTGGTGAAATGGACAGTGTTTCAAAGATAATTTCTCCGTAAATATTCATAACAAAGGCTTTTAAACTTTTGCACCCCCATTTTTTTTTTAATTCGTAGTAGATTTTTATTTTTATCTTGATTTTTTTCTCTTTACTTGTCTATTCCCAGTGTGCGCGCGCGCGTGTATGATGAGGTTTGGGTCGGAGCGCTGGGCACAATTGAGCTCTGGTAAACTTTAGTTCGTTTTATATTTCCTCAAATAAAGTAGAAAGGGGTTAAAATGAAAGAAATTAAACAAAAAATCTCTTTTAAATTAAAATATATATAAAAATGAAATAACGACAAACTGGAAACAAAAAGTTTTTAAAAAAAACTCAAAGAAAACCTGAAAATCGTTTTTTTTTTTTTTTAACCCACAAATGGCTGGAAAGAACAATTTTCAACAACAATAAAGAAGCAAACAGAATTCGTTCTTTACGAAATGATCTTTCAGTTCATAAGTAACAAAACTAGTTCCGAGGTTAGCGCGAAGAGTCCGAGGTCACCAAATGAATGATCTGATTTTACTCGAAGTACCGATTGGGTTACGCAGTGATTAATTTATAAAGAACTCGCTCTGTCATTCACCACCAGAAGCGTTACAGCTTAGATCCAGGGGCAACTCCTTCCAATCAGCATCTCTTCACTATATGACATACAGGTACCTCCAACTATTCGCTGAAAAAACAGCAAAGTAAACTGAAAAAAGACCCCAAACTTAAAAAGCAAGGTTTTATCGTGAAAATATTTATTTATTATTAAGTAAAAAAAAAAGTATGTTTTTTTTATTATTTTATTAATTTTTTTAATCCCTTCTAGTATGTTCGAAATTTTGGTTAAATTTTTTTTTTTTCGTCAGCGGTCGGCCAAAGACTACTTGGTGTGTTTTAGAGCCTTTTTTCCGGTAAAAATCACACTGATTTGGAAATTCTTGCAAAAATCAAATAATTGTCGGATTTTAATGAAACTTTTAGAACTTATTCACAAATGAATTACATTTTCTTTTTTTAAAATGAATAGGGATATGGCCGGTGTTAATCCCTGATGCCTGCGACTTCCCAAATGGAAATGTCGAGAAAGCTGAGCAGTTTTTGAACCTACCCCATAGCTTGTAGAAGAAAAGTCATGGGGTATGTTTTGTTCGGGTAGGAACAAAGAAAAAGTACGTGGCAACTTCAACTTGTCGGTAGGGAAAAAAGGGAAGAAAGAAAATATGGATATGGCAATAGTGTAATGGAAAGTGTAATCAGCGAGCCGAGTTCGAATTCTGGGCTTGTCTGTTGCATTCACCTTCTCACAAATGCTCTTGGGAAAGGCTTGAATCCGTCTCTTTCTACTCCCACCCCACCAGCTCGGGTTAAATAGCAGGGTAGACAAGGCTCTCTAGCCTTGGCAGCGATTCTAAGAGAAGGAAATCTGTAGAGACGGTAATAGGAAGGCCCTCCATTATCATACCCAAGATGTTTGGGCGATTTGCAGATAATGAAGTAAAGGAAACTGTGGCGAATCATGATCACCCACGTCCTGAATGGACATGTCAGTAAATAAGAAACAGAAAGTTAGGAATGGTTTTTGCATATACAGTGTAACCCGGATATAAGAGAGATTTTATCTGGTCCCAAATTAGAGCCTGTGTTAATGTATATATAATAGACCAAACCCGGATATAAGAGACTTCTTCTCCGGCCCCGACAACTCTCTTATATCCGGGTTACACTGCACAAGATTAATGCCAATTCATTACTATTCTTCAATCCATATGGGATTTTTCTATTTCCTAAGTTTCTGTCAGAATTCCTAGGATGATGGGTAATCATTATTTACTTTATTTACATCCGGATTAATATCCTCATCTTTGTTACTATTACCACAACGTTTCAGCCATTTTGACCTCTGGTCCTCTTCAGCTGTCTTGTCAATCCGGGTAATTGTCAGGGAATTTCGAACTGAACCCTTTATTTAATCTATGAGTGACAGATTTTTCTAATTCCACTGTACATGGATATCTCGTCGTTGTCTTTGTTTTTTTTGTCATTCCTACTGCTCTGTTATCGCTCACCCTCTTTCCACTGAATTTTTACTACAGGGCCCAGGGTTTGAGCTCAGAATTTTTATGTTACTATGCTAGCGGATTAAAGCCTTGGTCTGAATTTGGAATAAAAACGAATCCGACTGGTTTCAAAATGGACTAAAGTATGAATCATATAAATGAAAGAAAATAAGTCTGTTTAAGTTGTCAGAGTTAGCTCCTCCTCAGTTTCGTTAATCCTTCAACAGGGGTCTCTCTCCCCTGGAGATAAATACTGGCTGAACCTTCACCTCACTCTCTTTTTCCATTTAGGCCTTTGGGCCGCCACTTCGTGTTGGAGGTGAGATAAAATCTCCCTTTTCCAATATGTGACCTCTCACAGATACAGCGTTTCCCAAATTCTGGGAACACGCTAAGAACAATGCACGTACGTACGAACACTCAACACAACACACACACATAATTTCTCCATACAAACTCTATGTATTTGTCCATGTCATTGTAATTTGTTATTAATATATATTTGTTTGCATATATGTATCGGTCTTGTTTGTTTTCTTTGTCTTCTTTGGACTTAATTAAAGTCCGACATTCTTATGTAGCTGGACCGGCCTGCAGGAAAGTTTAACCTTCTGATATCTCTTCACATCTTCACCCCCACGGTCCGCTACAAAGTCATGACCAATCTGGGTCTTTATGTAATATCAGTCCTCTCACAGAGCAGTGAATGCTAGACAATCTCACAGATGATGAAGAGACTTGAAGCAACAAAAATGTGTTTCTGCATAAAGATCGTCCGAACATGTGAGCAATGATGAAGTTTTAGTGACAATGTTAAACAAAAGGACATTTATACTTAACATCAGGAAAAAAACAATTGGAATCTATAGGTCATAGAAAAGAGGAAATGAAGGCTTGGAAAATTTGATACTCACAGTACAGATTGAAGGCAAGAACAGATAAAAACAACGCATAACTTAGCTAGTTTGGGTCAGTAAATGGCAGTGCAAGGTTTAAGAGAGACTAGCAGTATAACCCCGTCTTCGACCGGTGTTTCGTTACTGGGAATTTTTGCCGTTCAATTGGAGCAGTTTGAGTTTAAAGTCAGCCCACCTGAAAATCAGTATTAGTAACAACAATTGGGTGCAACTTCTGTACATCCCCAAATGGGGGGGAACCATTTGGAGGGGGGTAACCATTTGAATGGGGGGGGGGCCTGAAAAGGGCCGTTTTTGCGTTCTCAATCTTGCAAGGAGGAAACTCTTCCATGGACAGTCATAAAAATAATATGCGATAATTTTTTATTTATAATTTTTTTTATAATTCTAATAATCTTTTGCGTTAGATTTCAACTCTCTAAATTGATTGTACGATGTTGTTTTACAGTCATTAAATTTTTGCGCAAAGTGTAAAAAATCAGTTTCTTAAAATTTTTTACCTTCAAGGTTGTAATTTTTCCAGTCAGTTTGGACTCAAAACTGGCACTAAAGAATTATCTATAAAAAAAAAAAAATAAATCATCGAAATCGGCTGAAAACTGTGGAAACGCATAAACAACATACAATCTCACACACACACACACACACACACACACACACACAAAAACACACACACACAAACACATTTTGAGAATTTCTATAATTCTCAAAATAGATAAAAAAAAAAAAAAATTTATTAAGAGCTAAAAAAAAAAGCACATGGAAATATGGAGAGCCATGATCGCCAATGCCCTGAAAGGACACGGAACATAGAAGAAGACTTCATAACCTATTCCTTATACATGTCTTATAAATGAGGCCAAACAATTGGTTTTACTTTCTTTTCAACTTTGTTTAGGATTCGACATCCTGCGTTATTCAGTATTTCTTTGCATGCACAACAATCAAAATTTTCATAGCTTGACAAAAATGGACGTTTTATAACTTCTCTCTTGATACGGAACAGTTTGGTGAGATAAAGTTTTCACCTTGTTCTTTACTAGATTTACATCAGGTTTGTCTAAAATTTTCAAGGAACTTCTTTACAATTCACTGATACTTTCTGAGAGTTTTACTATTTCCAATATTGTTTTAAGCACTGAAGTTATTGAATATCCTTCTTTATCGATCACCCTTTCAATCTTTTAACATTTCAAACCTGAAATGTCGTTATTAATTTAAGACTTTGAATTTCAAAACATTTCATGCAAATGTCTACCATTTGTTTGCATCTATGCAAAATGAACCAACTTTCATTCTAATTACACATGCAAATGTTGGCGTCACTCAACAAAGAAATCTTAAATTTCAATAAGTATTTATTTTATATATTGATAAAACACGAAATAACCAATACGGTGTAATATTATCAAGAAAGACATGAATATTATCTTTGCTCCATTCCTGAGATTCTCAAGCATTGAATAGTCAACAAGTTTCCATCACAAAAATCTAGTAAACATTCAAGCTTTATTATTCAAACATGGTGTTTTTTACTTATAGTCAAGTCATAGTGCAACTCACACCCAAAACTGGAAGCCTATCTCAAATCTCGTCATTCTACTGGGAGTAAAGGTTTGTAGTTTCAATTTGGGTTTGCGATAGTTTGCTGCTGTAGAATTTCAAAGAAAAAAAGTAGAGATTAAGATCATAATTAATTTGGCTTGAAAAGTTAATCCTCTTTATCTTGGTATATTTTTTCTTTACTAAGGTCTTATTACAATTAATATATAATTTGGCGGAGCTTCAGATCCATCACTTCCCACCCCGTTAACAGGGGCGTACGAAATGTTATATGCATTTTAATCTTTGAATTATTCATGTCAAAACAGTTTTAATAAAAAAAAAAACAACATATTGGAACTATGAATTCTGGGACAAAAGTATGACATGAAACAAACTAAACACGAAAGTAATTTTTTATTTTATTGTTTCGAAATAAAGTAACTATTGTCATGCTGATGTATTTTGTCATAAATATATTTCTTTATTATTATAGAAGTACCTTGAAAAAATAACTCTTAAAAATGCATAGTTTGGCAGCAGGGTAAGGATTAACGTCTTGTACACATCGTTTACAATATCTAAAAATATCGGATTAAATTTATTGAATTTAATTATGATATTATCTTTACATCATTCCTAATAAATGAAGTGTCATTAATTTTTAAGTATAAAATATCATGTTTGTTGCTATTTTATATTTTTAATGGCGAATAAACTAAAATTCGACATTTAAAAAAATATCTTTTTAGAAAGAAAAACAAATTCCTCAAAGAAATTTAAATTCTATCATCAATACATTCGTTATTACGAATAACAATATAATAGAGAAAAATATTACATGAACTTTATGTAACAAATAATAGCATTTTTAAATAAATTTCGCAAATGTAAAAACAGAATAAAAAGTCTTCGGAAGAAAAGTCTGTTAAAAATTAAACATAATACCTACTTACACTATTTACATTGTTCAGACTGTTTTACTCATCTTAATTGTCATATTCACGACGTTTCGGCCCTCGTGTGCTCCGACCTTCTTCAGGTGATGTATGTTAGAATTTCGAAACGCACCCTTTATTTCGTCCACCGGGGTAGATTGTTCTAGTTCCACGTACCAAGGACACGTCACCCAGTGTTAAAAGCGTTGGTTGACCTAAAGAGTTGCGAGTTCAATACCTGGCCACAGCAGAGGTGAACAAAACTCGTAGTGTTGAGTTACTAAAGGTAAATAACCGAAACTGAGATATCCAAAAAAAAAGCAGAAAGTATCACCTGAAGAAGACCGGAACATAAACGACTGAAATGTTGTGAATATGACAATAAAGATGAGGACAACAGTCCGAACAATGTAAATAGTGTAAATAGTTACAATACCCCATCTCAGAAATATAAACAGATATTACAAAACATTATTAGATTTAACTTTCTTGGGAGTGATTTTGTAAGATTAGAAAAATAGGTTTAATAAATTATTTCTTTAAATAAAGTAAAATTAAAATGTTATATTTCGGTATAAGAAGCGCGGTAAAAATTCAACATGCTTTTTTTTCATATATGAGAAAGAGAAATATAGACTACGCAGAAATAAGTAAAGTTGATAATTTGTGCATTTGCTTTTATGGGTATGTTGTAGCATACCTACGGACGATGATGGGTATATGTCTCCATTCACATAAATACAGTAGTAAATACTGTATGGTGGTCTGCAGTTGGAGATTCGTCTCCAGCTGTGCTGGTCAAACTCTCTGCCTCCGGTCAAAGAGGATCCTCAGGAGAGGCTATGTCGAAGGGCAGAGTCTCGTCTCGGGAAACAGCTACCCGACCCCGTTTTATACGGGGAACTTTTGGCCGAGCCTACTGGATCGGATATCCTAATTAAATTCGGCGTGAGGCATTTGGTAGATATCCTGTCATTGGAGATTCATTGTGGAATTCACTTGACTCATTTCTAGCAGTTGATTACTACTTCTACGTGCCGCTGGCGAATCTTATATGTGTTGTTCTTGTCCTAAGTATTATCATTCATTACCAATCTTTGTTTGTTTATTCTATTCAGTAACCTTCCCTAGGTCACAACAAGGTAAAAATATCCATAGAAAAGAAAACTAAATTAACTTCCACATAAAGTTTTCTAAATTACACGTTTTTTAGTGAATTTCACACACAAAAAATGCTTGTTTTTGCAAAGAAAATACAAAATAACATTGCATGTTCGAAGGCGGGTTTCACATGCTGGCTTTCTTCGTAAGCTCTAGGCATACGGTATTACAGGACGATTATTTGACTTAATTCAATCATTCCTGTCAAACCGTGAAATGAAGGTCATCCTAAATGGGTTCTCCTCCGACTCCTTTATCACAAACGCTGGTGTCCCTCAAGGCTCTACAGTGTTCCTGATCTTCATCAATGACCTTCCCGATGTCATCAGTTCCCAAGTTGGTATCTACACGGACGACACCACTATTTACTCCTGCCTCAATAGTAAATTTAGTATCATTGACAAAACTAACCTGGCTGCCGATCTCGAAAAGGACCTCCAATCTGTGGTTGACTGGGGCAGGAAATGGCTTGTAAACTTGAATGCCTCCAAAACGAAACTGCTCTCCTTTACCCACCACAGAGAACCCTCCTGCCTCCCAGCAGAATGATGCCCAACTCCTTGAGGGCGCCTCGTTACGTCTGCTTGGTCTCACACTGTCCATTGACATGAGGAGGAATAAATACATTGAATCAATAGCATCATCTACTGCAAGGTAAGTTGACTTTCTGTGTCGTGTCAGAAAGTTTTTCTTGTCTGAGTCCATCCTTCAAATCTATAAATCAACCATCCGCCCTTGCGTGGAATATTGCTGTCATATATGGTCTGGTGCTCCCGCTGTACGTCTCGAGGTCCTTGACAAAATCCGGAGACGAATATGCAAGATGATAAGTCCTGATCTAGCATCTAGTCGACACTCGCTATCACACAGACGTGCTGTGGCCCTCCCTCTGTCTCTTCTACAAATATTTTCACGGCAACTGTTCCGACGAGCTACTGTCTCTGGTTCCTGGACTTCATGAATTTAAACGTGCTACAAGGTTGGCATCTTGGTCTCACCCTTTCACTGTCAAAACGGTTAAGTAACCGTCTCTTCTTCTCAAACAGCTTCTTCTTCCGCACTTCTCGTCTGTGGAACCTTATCAGACTAAAATAATATTCTTTTCTGTTTTTTACTGTTAACCCAATACAAGGCCCCAGGGTTACTCAAAGTAGAGGGCTACTGAGTGAGATTGTTGTAAAGTAGAGGGAAGTAAGAGTGTATAATAAGGACGAATATGATAGATAATTGTTGAGATGAAGATTGTAGTTTTTTATTTATTTATTTATTTTTTAATCAATCCACCCTAAGCAAACGATAGTGTCACTAAGACGCAAGGGTCTACTGGGAGTGAAAGGGAATGAGGAGACTTTAAAAGGAACTAGAAATCCAATCCTAAACAGCAAACAAGGAATAAACCTCTACTCCCATTCAAAAGACCAGGGAGGAGTTTGGACCAGACAATAGACGAACCTATCTACTTCTATTGGGGAAAAATAAATAGTAAATAAAATTTCAGTTTTAAGGCAGAGACGTTAGAAGTATAGAGTTGAAGTACACTTTAGAAGGGACAGGAAATCCAGTCCTAAACAGGAAACAAGGAATAAACATTTACTCCTGTTCAGAAGAACCGCCGAGGAGTGTGAACATGATGATAGGCAAACCTATCTACTCCTATTGCCGGGAAAGCATCCTCTTGGGAATTTGTTATACAAAGAAACAGTTCTGAAAAAGAAGCTGAGTGAAATTTGCTTTTTTGAATCTTTCATGATAAATTTCCGTCACGCACACACACACACACACACACACACACATATATATATATATTTTACTCATTAACATTTTGTACAACTCTTTTATGCACATGACAATCATCAGGCACAAATTCTTCAATTTTCAATTTGTGCCTGATGATTACCACATGCATGAAACTCCGAATTGTAACAAATTATATTGCACAAATATCTATCTATCTATCTATCTATCTATCTATCTATCTCTCTCTCTCCATATATATATATATATATATATATATATAATTATTTACAAAAAGGTATCTCCATTGGTTGGCCTTTACTCTACTTAGAATATTATTTGCTTGTTTAGTTTACAATCTTCAGGTGTCTACCTCAGGTTTATGTACTATAGAACTCTGAGTAGTGGTTGGCCATTGGGGGCACCCTCCTTATGTATATATATGAGAGAGTGAGAGAAATGGATAAGGAAAGAGAAAGATGGTAAACAAATAAAATATTCAAAAGTTATCTTTGCAACTCATTTATATTAAATTCAATATTAAGTAGTTTACTTACAAAGATTGCTTGCCTTAAATGCATTATCCTTTAGAAATACACTTGGTCGACCATTTGTTTTGCTGAAACACAATCTATTGTTATTATTGTCAGTATTATTATATATTCATATTTGCACACACGTACATATATATATATATTTATATATATTTGATTTATACAATTTTGGTTGAAGACACTTATTCGTTAAGGAATTATTGTATATTTTTTCTATATTTTGGTGCCATTTTCTAATGAATATTTAAATATAAATTGTTGGCTTTCACAAACCATTATTGAAAAAAATTTATTGATAATGTTGTGACTATATGTTATTCGGGTGAAAGCAGCAATAGTTGTCTCCTCCTTGAACTACTCAACTATGAATGGAATAGTCAGACCACACTTATGGCTAGTCATCAAAGTGCATTGCATAAAGCATATATTTTTGTACAACTCTGTACATTTTGTACAAGCTTAAATGTTTGTCTGTTTTTCTTTACTCTTACATAGATAAATTAACTATATGTTGCATATATATTGTGTTTTTTGTACTATGTCAGTTAAATTGTTTCTTTTTTAAGCTTAATAATTCCAGTGTTTGTAGTTGTTTTTTTTACAGTTTATTTGATATGGCATTTTTTTGCCGTGTCAGTTTCATCATTTTCAAATGCTGCCTCTTTGCAAGTTTTGTCTTCATGTGACATTTCATGTTATTTTTTTTTATTAATGAAACATCTTATGTATGTTTGTTTCTAGATTTAATAATTTTTTTAATATTAGATGGTTTGCTTTTTATGGTTTTGTGTGACTTGTTTTGCTTTATGGCATATCCACCTCAATCGGTTATTTAATGCTGATAAGATTTTTCGGATAGGTTCGTATGAATAGAATATGTATTCCTTGTAAGAAATCAGTTTGCAGATCAGTTTTCATTGACGTATTTTTGTCAAGAGTGTTTTTGTCAAGTCAAATGTATTGCTGGTAATATTTATTTTAATGAATGTATTGCTGGCATAGTTTTTTGTTTTTTTTTTCTCAAAAATGTATTGCTGGTAATAATTATTTTTTGTTTTTCAAAAATATATTGCTGGTAATTTTTTTTTTCTTTCAAAAATGTATTGCTGATATTAAACCTATTTTTACACTTTCATAGTGTTTTGACCCCAGTTTGGGGGTTAATTATTTGCCTGTAGCTGGAACCCTAACAGGTGCTAACACCCTGGGTCAATATGGACATGGGAACAACACCAATTAAGAGGTGGTTCCACAATCCTCAAAACCTCCTGATCAGAGGCCTTATTTTTTACAGTTTATATGATCAGTCATTTTTGTGTTATTGCTAAGGATTTGTCATAATCCTTGTATATTCATTTCTTAGTTTTTAGTTTGCGCTTAAAAATGTTTTAGGAATGACAAGGTATGCAAATAAGTCTATATAGAAATGAAGGAAAAAGCAAAATATTTCTTTTTCAACATAATTTCCTTTCTTGTCACTGCACTTAACCCAATTCTTCTCCATGCACTACATTGATCAAACATCAATCAGTAAAAATTTCCAATCAAAATTCAACTAATAATGATTTCCCATGTTATAGACTTATTGATCTATTTTTCTTTGTATACATGAAATTTAAAAAAAAATTTTAGACTCTGAAATTATATATATATGTATGCATGCATACAAAAACATGCATGACAAGCTAAAAGTTTGGGGCCACCCTCTGGATCTCAAAGAATCCCCTAAAAATTGAAGGTTGCGTGTCTTTTTGAAATCTAATTTACTAGCTCTCTTTGAGCCAGAGGGACTTACTCTCCATGAAGGGTTTTATCATATATTCAATATTAATAAAATTACAACAAAACTAATCCATGACTGTATAAGGTTTCCTTAAAACTTTAGTTTGTTTTTGTCTAATCTAACTTGCTGACTAATGGTTATCTTAGCGCTGGTAGATTTTAAACTTTAAGTAATCCCTTCTCTAAAATGTTGGACTCCATGCATTAATGCAGGGGTTAGCAGCAATTTGGAGAGGTCTTGGAAGGAGGGCCATGATATCAAATGTACTATAATTAATTGTCTCAACTTCAGACCGCTCTGTCCAGAAAGCTACCTTGGTCTGGAGAAACATTTTTCCAGTAATGGTTTTTTGGCAAATTAAACAAACACATTTCCTGAAAGGCTCAATGCAAAAATAACTAAGTGTCCAGCTTTTGTGAAAATATTGGTGCTCAAAATCCACTTGTCTTTTCTTAGTTTCAATGGGCTTGTTTTTGTTCAAACAAAAAAGACTTCTGGAAAGGAAAGACAAAAAGAGTATGGTAACTGAATTAAGTTATAATTAAATTGGTGGGCTGTTCTTCTCAGTCTGGGGGTTACTGACCCTTGCACTAATGGGTTAAATAGTTTCAGTATCCTAGCTTAGTAGGAGTTAGTTAACCCAAAGAATGAAATTTACTAATTATTAAAACCAGAGTGTGGCCTATAGTTTAAATACGTAAATGAGTATCGATATTGAATGAGCTTGATCTAGAACAAGGCATAATTGTAAAGCAGATTAGGTTGAACCACTCTTCCAAGTATGGAGAGTCTGCTTGTCTTGAAAGTTAAGCTGTAAAAATCCCAGATTTTATCTGAACTCTGACCACTAACACGAGTGGAAAATACAGAATATCTATACTATACAGAAACCCTGTCATCATATAAATGTAGAAATTTCCCTTGAATTTGTATAAAGTTTGAAATAAAATCAACCAATGAAATAGTTCCATTGGTGGCAATGTAATCTAAATTATATACATATATTTTAAGACATTTTTATGTTCATACATTCTTTTTTATAAAAATGTCTCGAAATAATTTTTGGACTTTGTTCATTTCATATATATATATATATATATATATATATATATATATATATATATATATATATATATATATATATGCATATATATATTTGTGTGTGTAAAAATTCAGATACGAATAAAATATGTCTTTAAAGACAATATAAATAAAAGAAAAAAGAAAAACATTTCTTTACCAGTGTGTTTTGTTCCTTGAGGAACTTTATCAAGAGACAAAGAGCATTAGTAAAGAAAAGTTTTCTTTTTGTTTTTATACAGTCTTTACAGATACATTTTATTTCTGAGTTTTTACACATGCAAACATTATATATATATATATATATATATATATATGTATATATATATATATATATATATATATATATATAATGTAAAACAAGTTTGAAATAAAATAAGCCAATCAAAATAATATTGTTTCATTGTTGGTAATCTAATCCAAATTTTGTATATATATATATATATATATATATATATATATATATATATACACATACATCTATATGTAAATACATCTAAGTATTGTACTTTAAATTCAAATATATACATTTTGTTCTCAAGAAAAATATCTTGTCTTTCACATGTTCATATATTTTTCTAAATTTATTAAAATATACATTCTCGCTAAGAAAAGGAGTATAATTTCCCCCCACCTTTTGATACATAATTATATTTTGACACTTTCATCTATCATTTGCAGCCATAAGTCCTCTAACGTGATTAAAATTTCTCTTGGTCCAGTAAAAAAATACAAGATGGATGGTGGTGATGGAGTTAGGAAAATGTCTGGTGCCAAAGAATTCTGGCTGCCTGCTTAAGTTTCAGACTGTATTCCAAAGAAAGAAAATGTTTTGAAAATGAGAAACCAGAGCCTTTAACTTACAAATTAACGCATTGGTCTTCTTGACTTCAGAGTTCAGCTCTGGGATTTTTTCATTATTGAATTTAAGATAACCTCTTTTACTTATAGAATTTATATATTTTTATTCCGTAATTTTTAAATTTGAATTTGCTTTGATTTTATAAGAAAATATTAGGATATATTCATTTCTCTTTCTGGTTTTATTTAATTCTTATTATTTAACTTGTCTCAGATAATGTGGTTATTGTTAATTCTATTGGTGTGAATCAGAAGCAGTTTTCTTTTCTTATCTCTTTAGAACTCCTGTATGTTTTGAAGCTGATTATAATGCTCGATGTGGAAGTACTGTAAAGTTCTTAGCCTGACCAAGAACCTTCAGGCAAAAAGAAACAAAAGAAAATTTCATGTTTAATCTTTTTGTTAGATTTTGGGAAGTGGGTCAGGCTGAAAAGTTTTCAGCACTTTTTTAACACATGATATCATTCAATGTTCTTAGAAATGGTGAAAGTGGTGGGGTCCTCTTCTGCCTTGTATTTTAAAATTTCATAATCAACAAATGATTGTCCTTCATTTCTGAACTTTATTTCAAGAGACAAGTCATCATTCTTAATTCTTAAATTCTGTGAGCAGTTTCAGCAGCTGGGAGTCTGAGATTAAAATAATGTCTCAAAATTGCCAGTCACAATATTTTGTTTTTATTGTTAGACTTGTTTAATTTCCTACTTATGATCAGCAATATTATTATTTATGATTTAAACTTTTGAAGATCAAAGTTGGCTGGAAAGCAGGGAGCCGAAAAAGTGTTCCACAAGTGAGAAGTGTGAGAAAAGAAACTCTTAGTATAGAAGTTACAGCTACATCTAGCTAATCCAATTTTAAATTGAGACTTTGTTTCCAATCTAGTACTGTGCTTAAATCCATAAAGTCTAGGGCTCTTCAGAACAATTACTATGAAATTATTTATAGAAAAAGGCACAAGGAAGCAACTTTACAATGTCTGGAAAGTGACAGAAATTAAGATGACTGGTCAGGGCCAATAATACTATTGCTGATTCTTCTTTGGATTTGATCAAGAAACATATTGCAGGATCATTGAACCATATGTGACAGCAATATTATAAACATGGACAAATGGTCGACATAGATATGTAAGATAGATTCTAGAGAGAAAAATTGTCCTAGCAATGGATTCAATGTAGTGTTTCCACTGCATGTCAACCGAGAATGTTAGCCTGAGAAGGCACAATAAGTCAATTTACTGGAGGTTAGCATTAGCCATACTGATGGAAGGCAGAAAGGCATCTCTCAGATTATTAATAGAGCTGTCATCAGGAAGGTTGTTAATGAAAATTAAAAATAAAGTCAAATCATGGATAGAGCCCTGGGGGAATCTTTGAAGTAATAGGAAATAATATTGGATTAAAAATAAAATTTACATATATAGGAGAAAGTATCAGGATCTCAGAATTGGTGAAGTTTATCCTAACTTTAAGTATTTTTCAAGTTATGATCATTTGAAACTAATCAAAGCTAGCACATATTTAGTCATTTGTTTTTAAATGACCAATCTTAGATAGTGACCATTTCTGCCTCTTTTTGCTAGTAAAGTCATTGGAGTCTTATTGAAATTAATTTTATAAGTTACAAACAAGTTTAACTTTACAATTTTTCTAATGCATTTGGGGGCTCTTCAATACAGAATTCAGTCAAATTAAGACAATTCTTTTTTTTACCTGTTTTCTTGTCAGAACCCTTAAAAAAATGCCCTGGATAAATTTTTTTTCCTTTTTTGTGTAAGTTCCCAGATATTAAAACAATTTAGCATTGCAAAAACTAAGAAAATTGTTCTTGGGAAGATATTTGAAACATCCTCAGTTTGTTTTACACATTAAATTGATCGTTACTCTTTTTGGCACTATAGGCCAGATATCAGTTTCTGATATAAATTTCCTTATTTATCAGAAAATTATGATCTCGACCTATATTCCTATGTCTTTTACTGTGCTGAATCCATTTTTGACACTAAAAATCCCACAAAAGTCTGAATGAGTCAAATGCAAAATTTAAGCTCTTTTCAAGAATTTAGGCTCTTCACTGCAAAGCAGGTTTCCTTGAACTAAACACCTATTTTTTTTTAATTGTGATGTAATGGAATAACCTGTCACCCCCATGAGTGACTACACTATAGGTTGTAACTACCTATAAGTATCTGTAAGTCAGCAGACTACAGAGACTAGCTGAAATCTGTTTGGGCTACACAGTCAAACTCTCTGCCTTCAAGCACAGAGGAACCTGGATGAGGCTCCGCTGAATGGCAGAGTCTCGTTCGGGTAGGTAGATTGACCCTGAACTCATTTATACATGTTTGAAGGGAATATTTTTGGCCTAGCCTACGGGCTCAGAACCCACGTTAAACTCGGCCTTGTGTCACATACGACCCTCATGGTGGGGGTAGATATTCTAGCTGGAATCTTTTCAGCTATATGGTTGAACTCTTTGCTGTTGGGCAGAGAGGAACCCAGATGAGTCTATGCCAAAGGGCAGAGTCTTGTCTGGGGTGGTAGACTGATCCGACCCCGTTTTTTACAGGGTCTACAGAGAATTTTTTCCCGAGCCTATGGGCTTGGATACCCCATGTTAAATTCGGCCTTGTGCCACATCTGACCATGTGGGACAGTTGGGAAATATACTAGCTGGAATCTTTTCCAACTGTGCTGGTCAAACGCTCTGCCTCCAGGCAGAGAGGATCCCCATATGAAGCTATGTTGAGGGACAGAGTCTCATCTCGAGGAAACAGCTACCCGACTCAGCTTTATACAGGGTCTATGGGAAACTTTTGGCTGAGCCTACAGGCTCAGATTGCCTACATTAAATTCAGCCTTGTGCCACATCCTATCTCGTCGGGGGGCTGGTAAATGTCGCCTTGCTGGGATCTGTTGAGTATGGCTCAGACTTACGCAAGAACTACCAACCTTCCAGTAGTAGCACACTACTGGATTGATTTGCGATGACCTTGTGCATAACTGTTACCTTTATTCTTATGGTACTGGTTTGTTTACAATAAACCTTTACTTATTCTATCCACCTTGTTTTTCAGGTATATATTCCTATTAGCACGGAATATAACAAATTGGGAATATGTTTTGGCTTTAATTATGGTCTAGATCTCGATTTGTATGTTTCTCTTCATTTCTTTTCGTTGAAAATCACCCCAAAGGAAAAATATATGATAATGGTGAGATTAGCTATTAACTGTGAATAAATTAAATAAAAATAATTATAAGTGCACATTTGGCTTTCATTGCCCAAACACTGAGCATTATTGTTGGTTGAACATAAAACTGTTTTCTCATAGATTTCTCGAGTCCACCAACTGTTATTGCTCTTCTTAGTAAAAATATTGTCTCAACACTTCTTATCATATTTAAATTTTTAAAACTTTGCTCAAAGAGTAGATAGGTTTGTCTATTGTCCAGTTTACACTCCTCCCGGTCTTTTGAACAAGAGTAGAGGTTTATTCCTTGTTTCCTGTTTAGGATTGGATTTCCAGTTCCTTTTAAAGTCTACTTCAGCTCTATACTCCTAACATTTGTTCTTTCTTATGCTAATATAACTCCACACAGTAACTCTCTACTTTGAGTGGCTCTTGTATTGGGTGAACGTTAGTAAAAAATAAATAAGCAAATAAATAAACGGCACATTGGCTGAAGAGTTTACTTTCATTTTAAAAGAGTCATCAAACATTATTTCCTCCATCAAACTTAGTCTGTAAATCATTTTCTCTTTTAAGGTTTTTATTTTAATGCTCTCTTCACAATGTGATATGATTTGAACATTGACCAAAAATTTGATTTATTCTCTTGAACTTTTCAGCTTCATCAATAAATCTTTTGGAATTATATAGATTCTTAAAATCATCTGGTTTCCTCTACTGCTGTCTTTTGAATCAACTCAAAATAAAAAAAAAAATCCCTTTAAAGGTCTTTGCTCCAACATTTCTTGAGGCTTGATAACTGATTTAATCAGAAAACTTGATTTGCTCCCCTAAAACTGTTTTATGGATAAAACCTGACTTCAATCTGCTTACTTTATACTCAAACACTTGTTTATTTGATAGATTATCCATTTTTAGGGATTGTAATTCTTTTTCTTTTCTTTTTCACTTTTATATTTCCATTTCGGTGTAATGTCTGTATGCAAAGGGACGGTCACGTATGCAAAATGTATTTCTATGAGTAATCAGAAAGCTATTGGTTTTTGAAAAAGAAAAAAGATAATGGTTTTAAATTTTCTCTCTCTCTCTTTCTTACTTTTATAAAAATATTAAGAAATAAAACATGGACGACAAGAAGAAGACAATCAAGATTTGTCAAAACGTTAAAATCCCAAATTTACTCAAGACATATCAAGTCGGGCTGTGGGGTGGGGCCAGTACAATATTTTTCTTTTAGTCGAAATGTTTTTAATTTATTTAAATTTTTTTTTTTTTAAATTCAAAGTAACTTTGCCAAAAGAGATAGAATGAAAAGTGAATCACCAATGTATGACAACTTGGTTGAATCTACAATGTTGAAGACGATGAGTTCGGATTAGGATTCTTGTATCAGTAAGCATGTATAGGTTTTAAAGGGATCTGGCAGAAAATATTTAAGATAATAAGAGGTTTTAAAAAGGGATTTAAAAACATAGTCATTGCATGTTAAATTGAAGATTTATGCATTTTGTTGTGCTCCTTCTTCATTTTATTTCAATTTATTAATATCATCTTCATTATTATTATTATTATTATTATTATACATTAAAATATTTTCTTCTTCCTTTCTGTTATCTATATTTTTTAGATATTTATTTTTTTCTTCATTTCTTTTGATTCCACTCTTTTTCCTATTCTTTCTTCAATTTGACTTTCTTTTTCCAAATGTTTTTTTTTACTTTTTCTCCGACTTTTTTGTTTGGTCCCCACCTCCTCCTCCTCCTCCTCCTCCATTTTTTTTCTTAACACTTTTCTTTTTCCACATATTCACTAATTCATTCAACTTTCTTTTTTTCTGTCTGCCTCTTTCAGTAATGATTCTTGTTCTCTTCTTTTTGTTAGATTCCAGTATATCTGATTTTCTTCTTTCCATTTTCTCTTTCACCCTTACTCTTTCTCTTCACCTTTTGATTGCTTCTTTTTCATTCCCTCTGATTTTATTCTTCTTTACCTTTTCTCTTTCACTCTTTTTCTTCTTTCTCTTCACCTTTTGATTGCTTCTTTTTCATTCCCTCTGATTTTATTCTTCTTTACCTTTTCTCTTTCACTCTTTTTCTTCTTTCTCTTCACCTTTTGATTGCTTCTTTTTCATTCCCTCTGATTTTATTCTTCTTTACCTTTTCTCTTTCACTCTTTTTCTTCTTTCTCTTCACCTTTTGATTGCTTCTTTTTCATTCCCTCTGATTTTATTCTTCTTTACCTTTTCTCTTTCACTCTTTTTCTTCTTTCTCTTCACCTTTTGATTGCTTCTTTTTCATTCCCTCTGATTTTATTCTTCTTTACCTTTTCTCTTTCACTCTTTTTCTTCTTTCTCTTCACCTTTTGATTGCTTCTTTTTCATTCCCTCTGATTTTATTCTTCTTTACCTTTTCTCTTTCACTCTTTTTCTTCTTTCTCTTCACCTTTTGATTGCTTCTTTTTCATTCCCTCTGATTTTATTCTTCTTTACCTTTTCTCTTTCACTCTTTTTCTTCTTTCTCTTCACCTTTTGATTGCTTCTTTTTCATTCCCTCTGATTTTATTCTTCTTTACCTTTTCTCTTTCACTCTTTTTCTTCTTTCTCTTCACCTTTTGAGTGCTTCTTTTTCATTCCCTCTGATTTTATTCTTCTTTACCTTTTCTCTTTCACTCTTTTTCTTCTTTCTCTTCACCTTTTGAGTGCTTCTTTTTCATTCCCTCTGATTTTATTCTTCTTTACCTTCTCTTTCACTCTTTTTCTTCTTTCTCTTCACCTTTTGAGTGCTTCTTTTTCATTCCCTCTGATTTTATTCTTCTTTACCTTCTCTTTCACTCTTTTTCTTCTTTCTCTTCACCTTTTGAGTGCTTCTTTTTCATACTTCCTATCAATACAATTTTCTTGTCAGCTTATTAAATATCTTTCTTTTCTTCTTCCTTTCTCTTTATGACCTCTGTCTCTTTTCATCTTCTCTTTCTTTCTGTTCTTTTCCTTTCTCTCCTCTCTTTTTCTCATTTCTCTTCCTCCTTTTCTTCTTTTCTCTTCTCCTTTTCTGTCCTTTTTTTCTCATCTCTCATCTCGTTAATTTTAGATGCATGGATGCCAAGGATTGTAATAAGCAACCCTTACATTTATTACATATATAGAATGCAGGGAGATGTGGATTCAAACCTTTACTATGGCAAGCAAACTCAGCTGGAGTTGGAACTTGGTTTGCTGATATTATTATCTACACTGATAATCATTATGCTTCATTGACTCTAGATTTATTACATAACGCAGGGAGAGATAGTTTCATGCCTTTCCTAATGGCATTAGTGCTAAGTGAATATAAGATGCCTCAGCTAGAATTTGAACATTTTTTTTCAGAATTCTATTATCTGTGCTAATAACCATTATGCTACATTCCTTCTACATTTATTATTTTATCTATATAGAAAGCAGGGGAGAAGGTTTCATGTCTTAATCAATCACATTGGTATGAAGGGAACATGAGTAGCTTCAGCTGTAAATTGAACTTGGTTTGCTTATTCCATTTTTATAGTTGATAACCATTACATTACCATTTCCCTACATTTATTATATAGAAAGAATACAGGGAGAGATGGATTCATGCCTTTATTAAAGGCATTAGTTCTAAGTGAATAAAAGCAGTCTCAGCTGAAATTTGAACATGGTTTGCTGGTTTCATTTTTATAGTTGATAGCCATTCTGTCGCTTCGCATCATGTTTTGATGTATTTTAAAATATTGTATTTGATTGTATATAAGACCCCTTTGCCCTATTTCCTCTCAGCTAACCTTGTGTGTCCAGCCCAATATTGTCCAGAAATTGTGGAATAGTGTTAAAAAATTAGCTGTAATAAATTGGAAGAATTCAGAAAAATGTATGTGCTTCTTAAGAAACGCTAAAATAAATGTCTTACATGTAATCAAATGCAATAAACTTCCTCATATATCTGCATAATGCTTCTTACTCTGTAAGCCTCTATCTCGAGTGGCTCTCGGGCTTGTAAAGCGTGAACATCATTGTAAAAAAAGGTAACAAAAAAATAACTCATGTTCATACAGAAGACAGTTTAATCCTAAAAAGTATCCTTGTGCCAAACATGAATTTGACCAGATAAATAAAAAAGAAACTCCTTTTAATTTCTGTGATCTTTAAGTTTACATTTCCTCTTTATTCTCTTCAAATATTGTACCTCTCTTTTTTTTCCTTCTTTTAAATTACAAGGAGCTGCTTAAACATTTTCACAGCCAGATTAGCTATCCAAAATTTGAACAAATGGTGATTTTCTAAGTGTAGCTTAGATATGACACAAGGCCGAAAGCATGGAACACCTAGTGAGGATTGAACTCACTACTCAGTTGTAATTATTCTAGAGGGATACACTTGTCAAGGTGCCCCTAAAATCTGAACAAATGACCAAACATCAGAAAGTTTTTGGAAGGTAAAAAACAGAGTGATTCACTTTTAGACTTTTTCATCACCCCACTCATATTGTTATTAATGTTGTTTATATATAATAGTTACATTAAATTAGAAATTAAGTATTGCTGCCATATTTGGGCTGAAGCTGCCCAATCATCACTTTCCAGCCTTGACTTCAAAAGTGTTTCTAAAGCCTTGTGGGTGATGAATTATTTCCAATACTACAACCTCTTTCTCACAGACAAAATGTTGCTAACTTCTTACTGCTCTATCACTATTACTATAACAAAGGTTCAAACCGCATTCCTTAGTTCCACCAGTTTGGACTTTTACAGCTAGGACCTGCTGTGCCAAGTACACTGGGTTGATACACCTTCATTCCCTTCATATTCCATTAGTAAGGAGGAAGTTTCACACAGACAACTTCTTCATAAAACTGTTATTTGTGGAACAGACTCCTGAAAAGATGCTTCCCTAATCACTATGATCTTAAGCTTTTCAAGTCTTGTAAAAATTGTAGTCAGTAAGTAAATTATAAGGAGAAAAAAATCAGGTTTATTGCCAAAAAATCCTGGTGTCACACTGTACATGAAGTAGGCTTATACACAAGTATATACAGTATTTAATATTTATCAATACAAAACTTTTTTTTGATTAATAAAGCTATTATTTTTTTTTATAATGTATTTATTATTATAAACCTTTTTATGCATTAAAGTTATTATTCTAATAATGATTATTCCTACATCTTTATTCATTTATTATCCTTATTCTCAATTATCATTATTATTATTATTATTGGTGTTAGTATGAATAATTCCTGAAATGTACATTAAAAACCACAGATGGCTTCACTGCCCCTTTTTTTTTTCTCCACAATCTGCTTTAAAGAACGATAACTCCTCCCCACATCCATCTCTTAAAATCTGTCAAAACATACTTTTTACATGACAGAGTCACCAAATGTTTCAAACAAATCCTTTTCTCAAAACAAGGATATCTTTAAATGTCAAATCTGAAAATCTCCTGAAATCATTTGTTCATTTATTTATTTTTATAAAATAAAAAGAGAATTATGAAAACTATTTATTTTCCTTTTTTATTCCCCCTCCTTTACTGCATTCTTTCTTTCATAAACACTTAAAATATATAATTTTTCAAAAGTGAAAAAAAAAAATAAAAAAAATGGTAAAATACAAAGTGATTTTTTTTTAAGACTTTCAAATCTCTCAACATAAGAAGGCTTTTCTAAATGCTTACTTAATATATAAATCCCCGTATTATCATTGCTCAAAGCAGCTTGTACTTATGTTATCAAAGATTTCACACCAGTTTATTTTCTTTTGCATCTGAGATGATAAAAAATCAAAGTGAGGCCAAAAATGCAAAAAGAAATATAAAGAAAAACTTACCAATAATCCTCCTACAGTATTTTATAAACCTTCTGACATTTTTTTATTTCATCTGTAGATGTGATGTATAAACTCCTGTCTCTAACCTTTCCACTTCGTTTGTGTCAGCAGTAATGTTAAGCACTCAAATCGCATGATAAGCAAACATCTTGTTGTTTATCTAGTTTTATTTGCAAATAAAGCCATGGGAGAAAAAAAAAGCAAGCTTTTGGGATTTCAAAATGTCTAATAAATACTTTACAATGACACTTACATAGAGAGATTATCTCACCTTACTCTTAATCTCTCTGTTTAGATATAATTCAGTCTCAGACTTTTGGTTCAGTATCTATGACAGTCTGTTTCTATCTATCTCGGTTCATTTCTCTGTATCTCTTTATCATCTGTCACGAGAGAGATACACAATGTCAGGTTTTATTATGCATATCTGTGTTTTCACAATATAATTGCTGCCAAAATTTCTGGTATGAGAAGCTATCATTATTTACATTTGGACTAATGTCCTCTTCTTTGTTGTTACCATCACAACATTTTGGCCATTGTGACCTTTGGCCTTCTTCAGACACCAACCAATGTTGCTAAAATTTTCAGCATATACTTACATTTATACAAGCAACATGTTTCACTTTATGTATGCATGATCATAGCTCTCCACTATTTCCTATGTTTTGTAAGTCTTAATAAGATTTTCATTTCATCATACCTCCCATTCTCTGTTCTCCCATCCATTTACACAAACTTGTTTAGTAGGTTACCCATTGTTCTCCTCTTGCCTTCAATATATACTGTGAGTGTCAAATTCTCCAAGCCATCTTTTCTAATTATGTGTCATAATTATTTATCTCTTTCCTGATTCTAAGTATAAGCATCCTTTTTATTTCCCTTTTCCTGAAAACTTCCTCATTGCACACATAATCAGTCCATGGTATTCTCAGCATCTTTCTGTAGAATCATATTTATGTTGCCATAAGTTTCCTCTTCATTGATAATAACTTGGACAATAGTAAGCTTTGCTTAATTTCAGAGAGCATATTATATACTCTAAAGTTTTTTGGTTATAACCTGCTCTATTCCAAAAACATCTTGTCCAAGAACTTATACTAATCCTGTGCGTTTATCAACTTTGAAAGAACCAACCATTTTACTGCCTATAATACTAGGCCCAAACATTGCTCCAACCCACCCGAGTTGTCTTCTAAATTGGGTTCGGTGACTATTTCCATAATGGACCCAATACCAAGTTAGCTATCAGGTGCATCCAATGTAGCTCTACATTCATCACTAAAAATGACTATTGAGAAACCCAGTTTTCATGTTATTCTTCACCTAATTTACATGTTTTTCTTTGTGTTGTTTACTTGAAAGTGGTACTTTGGTTGCTTTCATGCCTTTAGCCAATGATCTTAATATTCTAATTTCTTTTCTCTTTGCATTTGCAACACCAACTTCACATATACTTTGCTCTATATTTGTAATTAAAAAGTAAATATTAATGACTATTATATTATTATATATACTTTCTTTACAATTGGAATTAAGGTACCATTAATTAATGACCATTTTCACCTATGAATTTTAATTTTAAAATTCGCAGGATTTTTCAAACTGTTTATGGTATCAGTTTGTGGAAGGAGACTGGTTAGTTGATGAAGGAAAGAGAGAGAGAGAGATGCCTACTTCTGTCATATCTCCCACTTCCTTAATCTTAATATGGTATACTATAAAAATAGTGACTTACTAATTGTAGCTTGGATGCAAAACAAGGCTGCAAATGTGGGGCACCCAACCTAATCAAAAACTGATTTGTATGCATATAGACTGAGGTGTATAATTTAGCAACTGTATATGCATAAGGTTTGATAATATTTATATGACGATACAAGGATTGATTATATTTTTTTCCAGTCAAGTTGATATTGTGATTATTCCAATCTGATTGATTCTTAGCAGAGCCAATGTAGATAGAATGTTTATTACCACTTCCCCACTACATCCATGCTGGTAATGGGTAGAGGGCTTTTTTTAAAACAGAACTAAACAGATGACTAAGTTTATCTTCTTAGCCTCAATCCAGGACAATGCTACTGAGCTGATTCGTATCATTTGTCTAAAATCATTACTGCCATTAATTTTTTTTAAGTAAGTCAAAACAACATTTTCAGCATTTTTTTTTTTACAAAGCATTATATTCTAAAAATTTTATAAATTTTATATCTCATAGGAGTAGATAGGTTTGCCTATCATCCATTTTACACTCCTCTCTAGTCTTTTGAACAGGAGTAGAGCTTTATCCCTTGTTTCCTGTTTAGGATTAGGTTTCCAGTTCTTTTTAAAGTCTTTCTTAACTCTGACCAGTGATTTGCAGAGGTTTGGTAATGCCTGACGTCAACTCTTTAATTTCACATATCAAAACAAGGAAAGTTGGCTCCCTGTGCCATGCCAGGAAATTTTTCTTGCCTGAGTCAATCCTTCAAATCTACAAATCAACCATTTGCCCTTGCATGGAGTATTGCTGCCATATATGGTCTGGAGCCCCTTCTGTTTGTCTCAAGGTCCTTGATAAAATCCAAAGACGGATATGCAATGTAATTGGCCCTGATCTGGCATCTCGTCTGCAGTTGCTCTCTCACAGATGTGCCATTGCCTCCCTCTTGTTTTTTTTACAAATACTTTCACTATAACTGCTCCAATGAGTTGCTTTCCAGACTTCATGAATTTAAGCGCTCAACTAGGCTTGCATCTCGCTCTCACCCTTTCAAAGTTAATATTAAGTGTTGGTTTCGTAACATACTTGTTGACAACGCTAATATAATAGCATCATCTACATGCAAAAAAGGCTAAAAATAATGGAAGCCTTATTAATAAAAACAAAAAACAACACTTGAGAAATTGTATAAAATACTAAATAAAAGCACCTTGTCTGTTTTATTCAATGAAATGTGCATCATATATATATATATATATATATATATATATATATATATATTATTTCAAACGTCAACTCTGTATTGCATCTATTGACTCCATCCTTGTGCTATCTAAGGCACGCATTAAAAGGTGGTTTCTCCTACAAAGGGGGACGCAGGTTCGAACATTGCTGGGGAGCACATTTTCTTTATTAAGGTTTCTTAAGTGCAATATATGTACACATAACAAAAATGGAGTCTGTTTCAAATAACACAGGTATCCACCAACAATAACGTTTGAAGCAATAAAAATGCCGGATGAAAAATAAATTCATATATATATATATATATATATATCATTTAAACCATAATGTTTATAAGAAATTGTGTCTGTTTGGGAAACATCGATTGCTTAAAATAGTGTGCTGCAGAAATACCTCTAATACGAAGACATTAGCTAGATGAAGAGACCGTTGCCACTAATGTCTTACAGTTATGTGGAAGGTACTTCTGCCTGTATAACGACATCAATAATAAAGACTGCCTTTTCCCAAAGATATGAACAAACTGCTTAATTCCATAAGACAACCCATTTAAGGTAAGCAATCGTTGCTAATACGGAGATCAGTATCATGGTAAAAGTTCAATATAAAACCTGCTGAGGATTGGACGAAACTTCGATTAAACTCAGGATACAAATTGGTAAGAGATCTAATATTAGGAGGTGTGAGCTTAGGGTGATTGTATAAGTTTTGTATTACTATTTCTATAGTTACTTTAACAGGAACGTAAGTAAAGAGACTCTCAACATCTAATGAGGCTAGGGTGTCATTGCTATTCATACGGATATGTTTAAGACTATAAGCCAAACTTGGCGCCGCATCCTGTAATTTCACAAATTCCTACTATCTTATTTAAAACTCTAAATAAACTGATCCAACCATACTCATCTAATAAATATAGCGTTAGTTCCGCCAACGATTTCTTTGATATATCCCATTCTAATAATTCCAACAATGGTATCGTAGCCTTGTTAGATGTGGAAAGTCTGTTTACTGATGTTCCTGTTAAAGAAACTATAGAAATAATAATACAAAACATATATATTCACCCTAAGGTAACACCCTTTAATACACAAACATATATATACAGGGTGTCCATAAAGTTCGTGTGCACTTTAAAAAAATGATAACTTTATTTGTATTTGCGATAGAAATAATTTGTGAAAAGTATTAGAAAGAAGTAAATCTATTATTGTAAAAATTTTTATTGAAATTTTATTTAAGTTTCCACATGTCCTCCATCATTAGCAATACAAAGGGTAATACGATTTTGCAGTTCACGGTAAACATTTGCCAACTGATTTACAGTAATGCCTGAAATCCCATTAGTTATTTTAGCTATACTTAAAACTAGGTACATTAAACTTTATAACGTTTTTTACAGATTATTTCTATCGCAAATACAAATAAAGTTATAAGTTTTTTTTAAAGTGCGCACGAACTTTATGGACACCCTGTGTATATATATATATATATAACATTGAAGTCAATACTCAGAGCTGACAGACTGTTTCATGCTAAACGCAATCGTCAGACACCGTTGGAGTAGACTACAACAATCAATACAAAAATTGGACAAAAAATAGCTATAATTAACTTCCCAGATCAAAACAAACTACTAAATAAACAATCAGAGCTCATCTAAAAAATTTTTTACTGCGTTCCTTAAAAATCGAAAACGGAAAAGAATAAATAAAAAATATATAAGATAAAAATAAATAAGAAACAACAAGTAAAATAAATTAATCCAAATAAATAAACAAATTAACAAGCCACTTCCACCAAAATAACCGTTAGAATAGACTACCCACAATGCACCACTGACTCGAATATAAAAATAGTCGAGAGAAAAACTCAATACATGTGGCCTGAAGATAGCGTTTCGCATGAAACTATCTGTTGCCTCTGAGTGTTGACTTCATTGTTCATTTTTATATTTACATACGCCCTATCTCTGATATCGAGCACACCTTAAAACTATATTTCTTCTATCTATCTATCTATGTGTGTGTATATATATATATATATATATATATATATATATAGTGTGTGGACATAGGAATCAACACTACATGTTCACTTAGTTTCATACGTCAATGATTTTTAGAAACCTATCTGTAAAGACAATATGAATAAAAGAAATGACAAGAGGAAAAACTTTTATACTAACGCTTTTTGTCTAACGCTTTTTGTTCTTTGAAGAGCTTTTTTCAGATTTGCCTTGATAAAGTTCCTCAACAAACGAAGGGCATTGGCATAAGGCGTTTTCCCTTTGTCATTTCCAATAATTTTTTTTAATCATTTCACCCCAAGCAAGAAGAAAATGCCACTAGTACGCAAGGTTTACAGAGAGAGTGAAAGCGAGAGAAAAGGCTGGGTATAGAGGGGATTGAGGAAAGGATAAAAGATGAACAGGGTTCAAGACAAGAGAAAAATGGCGATTGACGTTGCATTTAAATTTTTTAAGATTGTAGTTATCAGGGAAGCAATTAAACAGAAGGGAGTTCCACTGTCAGGAAGTGCGAGAAAAGAAACTGTTAGAGTAGAAGTGGCGGTTACAACAGTAAAAGGGTGGGAACCTAAATGTAGTAATATTCATGTAGTCGGGGTACCAAGAAAAAAAGCTCGTCATAGCAGTTGACATGAAAATATTTGTAAAAAAGACAGAGGGAAGCCACATCACGTCTGTGAGAAAGTGACTGAAGTCGAGATGCCAAGTCAGAATCAATTACATTGCAGATTCTTTTTTGGATTTGTCAAGAATGTCGAGATGTATAGCAGGGACACCAGACCAGACCAGTCAACACTATTGAATGCACAGACGAATAGTAGATTCATGTGTGTGTGTATGCGTGTGTATATATATATATATATATATATATATATATATATATATATGTGTGTGTGTGTATATACAGATAGATAGATAGATAGATGTGAAAAAATTCTCAGAGTTAATCTGTAGAAAAAGACAATATTTATAAAGGTAAAAGACAATAGGAAAACTGTGATATTAGCCGATGCGTTTCTTCCAATGTGGAATTTTTCAAGGTATTTTAATTCATTTCGTTTTTGCCTTGAAAAAGTCCACATTAGACGAAAGGCGTCGGCTATTATTACAGTTTTCCTATTGTCTTTTACCTTTGTGTGTGTATATATATATATATATATATATATATAGGCCTGAAGATTGTGTTCAAGCATGAAATAGACTGTCGCTGCTCGATGTGTCCACTTTTATATACATATGTGTGTGTGTGGTATCATGAATAAGGGCTCAGAGAACCGATTTCGAATTCTAGTCGATTTAATGATATCCACTTAGGTGCAAATACCCTTGAGAAAGTTATGAATCCCACCAGTTATAGGTAAATAGCGGGATAAACTGAGCTCGATAGCCTTGTTAAGAATTTCCTATTTCAGATTTGAAAGTTAAAATTAACGTTCGTTTGCTCAGAAAGAGTGTAAATGTATGATATTTTTTTAGAGGTACAAAACTCTTGAGTCGTCCAATTAGATTAACCTCTTGGATTTTTAATTTATTGAATCCACACACACACGCTGTTAAAGAAAAGTTTTCCTTTTGTCTTTATTCCTATTGTGTTTTAAAAGATACATTTTATTTATACAATTTTACTTAACAACCACAACGATCACAGTTACGGTAAGTTTGTCTTTGTAATTCATCCCTGGGGATGGTCTTGGAGGAGATCGAAAGTACTTGGACAGAAAAAAAATACGGTGCCTTCCTTGACGAATTTTATCTTAAATCAAGAAACTTATTAGTGAACTGGAAAGGATCATTTAAATAAAAAAATTTTTAAAAAAAGACATTATTGCATGCAATGTAATGGATTCGACTGGAATTCGAACTCGGCTACCGATTCCTTAATCCGAGCCGTTATCCACCATATAGATGCCCGGGACCAATTTTCGGGACTATAACTTCAAACATGGTGAAAGAAACGAAATCAATAATTAAGAAATACCCACTTTAGAATACCTATGTTGTTGCCATTATTTACTCATATCATGGTTCATTCTCACTGACACTGGTCATATACGGCAAAAGTGTAATAGTAATTTGTAGCACAAAAAAAAAAAAAATCATTGTTTCTGGTAAATTTCCAACAAAGAAATACTATGAAAAATAGAAAAAAAATATTTTCATGGGATAACTTGTTATGTAAAATGACTTTTTCATAGCATCTAAATATTTTTGTTGTCAGGACAGTAATAACAAGAGAAATTATAATCTTACACTGAACAATACTAATTGTTACCACAAAAGTTAGAAGACTACAGGCAGTAATTTCACATAACTCAATATGACATTACAAAGGAATCATCTTACTGTGATGATAATCAGTTGCGATTTATGGCTTGACCTTGTTTACACTAATGTTCACCCCATACACGGCCTAAGAGCTACTCAAGGTAGAGGGTTACTGTGTGGTATTGTATGAGCGTAAGAAAGAGCAAGAGGTGAAGTTGATGGGTCTATGCAGGAAAGATAACGGTTAACCCTAGAAATCAAGATTGGGGTGACTGAGAAAATATCCTGCCAGGAGTCTGTTTCACAATGCAGCAGTTCTTGGGAAGAAGCTGTCCGAATGGAACTTACTTTTTACTATAGAAACGCTGAGATCTGATCAATTTACAGCTGAGCTGGCTAGATGTTGCCGTAAGTTCTATGCTAACAGTTTCTTTTCTCGCACTTCTCGCTTTTGGCTCCATGCTTTCCAGCTGACTTTAATATTCAAAAATTTAACTACAATACCAATCGCTATCTACTGTCCTCCTGATTACTCTCTTCTCTTTCCGCTCATTATTCCTGTTTCCGTTTCTAAATCTTCCACACCCTTGAATCCCTTGTGTCTTAGTGACTTTACTGCCTTGCATGGGGCATGGCCGTAGCAGCCGGGGGGCTGGAGGTGCCTTGGCTCCCACCAAAATTTTACCAGTTGTATTACAAAATACAATAAAGAAAAAACTATCAATGCTAGGAGGTGCTGGACACTTTAAGTCTTCTTGGCAGTAAGCATGTTAGCGGCCTTTGATAATTTAAGGCTAAATTATAAATTTTTGCCCCCCCTTCCTCCCCAAAAACATTTGTCTCTGCTACGATCCTGTGAGGTGATACTGATTTAAAAAGGAAAAGAAAAAGGAACAGGGCAGGAATGGAGATGATTCACCCTTGTGTACGTAGTATGGCGAGTTCCAGTTGTTTTACCCTGCATAGACCAATATCTCAGCTAATATATATATATATATATATAGTAGTCCAAAAGTCTTGTCACTCTATACCAAAAAGTAATGAGAACAGAACAAGAAGTAATACAGTAATTATACAAAGCACATGCACTGGATTCAATTTAATCACTTTCATTGTCACACATCGAGAAATAGATGTAGCGGTGACAAGACTTTCGGACCACCCAATAAATATATATATATATATATATATATATATATATATATATATATATATATATACACATACACACACACACACACACACACACACACACACACACACACACACACACACACACACACACACACACACATATATATATATATATATATATAACATTTGTATGTGTGTTAATTCACTTTTATCGGCGGAACAGTCAAGCCTGTCTAAAGCGAGAAGATGGAGTTTAGGGATCAGACTACATCACACAAACACGCACGTATATTTATCAGACATGAAAATCACGCATAAATGCATAAATTATATATTTACAAATATGTAAGTAAGTTCATTTTTTTTTTTTTTTTTGTGATCTCTTGTTGTCTTTGAAGCTCGTTATTTTTCTTCCTCTCCGCACAAAAGACCGTTTCGTGTCCTCGTCAGAACAAAAGCCGACATTCTCCCCACTCCAGAGAAAGAATCTTGTGCAGACCACAAAATAAATAAATAAATAAATAAAGCTAAATATAGATCATCTTCATATCCAAGAAGGTAAAAACAAATAAACGAATATATATATATATATATATTCGTTTATTTGTATATTCGTTTATATATATATATATATATATATATATATATATATATATAACAAAAGAAAACAAATGGGAAATGTGATAGCAACGAAGAAATTTGATGTGTTTTCCGACAAGAAGGGGCGGCCTGTTTTTCTTATTTCTGTCTGTCTGTCTGTCTATCTCTCCTTATTTTTAATTTCGTGGGAGATCTTTCCATGTCTACCTTGCCTTGCCATATCTTCACACTCCCATGATTAATTTTGTTTTCTTCCCTCGATGTACGCAAACTAAATAAAGAGATAGGCAAGGAAGAATATTTCAAATATATTTTATTCTTTATCTAGGTTGCGTGTTGTTCTGTGAGAACGGTTATTTATTTATTGGGATGGAAGGCTTGAGTGTGGCTGAGGTCATCATGTCGGTATGGCAGAAAGAGATTCTTTGAGCAAAAAGGACAATTGGGAAAAAGAAGTAAATATCTTTTTAGTGTGGCAAGTTCTCTCGATCGCTCCACATGCTCTGCGTGCATTACTGAGCAGTTTACGTTTATAAATATAACATCTGTGTAAATATATATATATATATATATATATATATATATATATATATATATATATAGTTTGCGTTCACACGTTATCAGTTTCTGATTATGTGTGCGGATGTTAGTATAGGTATATTAAACCGACATATATGAGATTATAAATACTTTAATCATGGCTTCAAGAAGGCCGAAAAAGCTTAGAGCTTAGGTGTCGGACAGTTTAAACTTTCAACTGAGACCAAGAAAATGATCCGAAATATAAAAAACAAACAAAAAGCCCTTAACAAAGAACTTTCGTTTGACCTTTAACCAAATTTATATAAATAATATTATTAATAATAATAATAATACTGCAGCTGCAAAAACCTTAAAAAAGAAAGCAAAGGCAACTGCAATCGACAGATACAGAAACGATGGCAGGATAAACCTCTTCACGGTCAATAATCTGCCCGTACCAAAAAAGTAAATGTAGACACACCCTATACTCATCAGTGGTTACGTCGTGCAGGGTTAAAAGCTGAAACCGAATTTTTTATTCTTGCTGCACATGAGCAATGCTTGCTAACTAGCAAAGCACACATACTGAAAACTTATTTTAGCCCAAAACGCAGATTCTGTGATAAATATCCAGAAGCAATTGACCATCTTATATCAGCTTCTTACACGGTATTGGCGCCCACTGAATATAAAACCCGGCATAAGAGAATGGGCCAATATCTGCATTAAAAAATCTGCAACTTTTACGGAAAGGAAACTGTAAGAAATTGATATGAACACCACCCAGACCTGGTTACGGAAATAGGGCCTGTAACAATTTTTGTGGGACTTTACACACGGACAGATCGATCAAAGCCAATCGCCCAGACATCGTGATCAGAGACCGCAAAAATAAAATGTGCCTTTCATTGACATGGCAGTCCCTGCAGACTGTATGGGGTCTTTGAAGATTTTCAAAAAGCTATCAAAATATAAGGACCTTGAAATCGAAATCTCAAAAATGTAGCCATGAGGACATAATTCCAGTTGAAGTTGGAGCACTCGGGTTGATTGGAAAACGTTCCAGTAGACTTATTGAAGGGATTCCTGGTAGCCCATGCCTTAAGAAATACAAAAAGTTGTCCACACAAGTACAGCCCACACCTTGCGAAGGGCTTTATCTATGGAAAACATGTGTGATCTTCGTTTTTTTTTTCTTCCTCAATAAATGCTCAGTGGAAAATGTCAGGATGCCATTTCTGACCTTTGGTCTCTGGTTGGGACCCGCAAAGAAATGAGTATACACTAGAAATCAAAGCAAATACATTATTATTATTATTAATAATAATAATAATAAATGGAAAAATACTGATTAAATCCGAAAGAAGGATTAAATCGAGAACAAATAGGAAAACGTTTATAAATTTAACACGTTTCACTTTTATTTTAGCTTCATCAGAATTTTGGGGGAAATTAATTATGAAAGAATTTGAAATACCGTAACATTCTCTTCGCTAATTTGCCCTAAAATTCTGATGAAACTAAAATAAAAGCGAAACTTGTTAAATTTATAAACATTTTCCTATTTGTTCCTTATTTAATCGTGTGTGTGTGCGTGTATATATATATATATATATATATATATATCCTAAATGATCCTAAATATAAAAATGCAAACGAAAGACCCTTCAAAGAACTTTCGTTTGGTTTTTAACCAAATTTACATACAAATAATAATAATATATTAATTGAAAAATACTGATTAACTCCGAAAGAATGATTAAATAAGGAACGAATAGGAAATAAATTTAGCAAGTTTCATTTTATTTTAACTTCATCAGAATTTCGGGTGAAATTAGTTATGAAAGAATTCAAAATACTGAAACATTCCTTAACTCATTTGCCATAAAATTCTGACGAAGCTAGAATACAGACGAAATTTGCTAAATTCATAAAGGTTTCCTCTTTGTTCTTTATTTAATCGTGTGTGTGTGTATATATATATATATATATATATATATATATATATATATGATAAAAATATAGTTTTAAGTTATGCTATATTTATGGGTTAAAGTGCTCAATATTAAGGGATAGTATGTATATAAATAGAAAAGTGGACATTGAAGCCAACATCCAGTAGTGACTGTTTCATGCTAAACCGCAATCGTCACTGATGACTGTGTTTAAGCAGGAAACAGACTATCGCCGTTGGGTCGTCACTTCAGTGTACACTTATATATATATATATATATATATATATATATATATATATATATATATATATATATATACAGGGTGTCCATAAAGTTCGTGTGCACTTTAAAAAGTTTATACCTTTATTTGTATTAGCGATAGAAATAATCTGTAAAAATGTTATAAAGTTTAATGTACCTAGTTTTAAGTATAGCTAAAATAACTAATGTGATTTCAGGCATTACTGTAAATCAGTTGGCAAATGTTTTCCGTGAACTGCAAAATCGTATTACCCTTTGTATTGCTAATGATGGAAGACATGTGGAAAGTTAAATAAAATTTCAATAAACCTTAAAAAATATTGATTTACTTCTTTCTAATCCTTTTCACAAATTATTCCTATCGCAAATACAAAGAAAGTTATATAAATTTTTCACTTACGTGTTAATACTCTTGGGTATTCTTCCCCCAGTTATGGGTATATAACAGAACATAGCCTTGGATGGCAACTGGTCTACCGCAGAAAGAAATGGTAACCTACTGCAGAAAAAAAATCTGCTCCCCCCAGCTATGAGTAAATAGCAGGACATATGGTTTCTATAGCCTTGGATGGCAAATGGTCTACCGTAGAAAGTAATGGCAACCTACAGCGGGAAAAAAATCGCCTCGTCAGTCATGTATCGAAAGATACATGATCGCGTAAGCGTGTATCACGCATGGCACATAACTGACTGAATGAATTCTTGCTGTTATTGGTGTTTCTAATCTGAACTTAATTTCATGTATTTTTTTTATAATCTTATTGTCCTTAAGTGACTTTGTTGCATATCTTTTATGCACGTGTGCACATGTGATAGATTAGCTTGGAACAATTATAAATTGCCGTTTTGTACTGCAAATTTTCAAATGTCATAATTCGGCCCAAAGAGGATATTGTAAGTTAACTCCCTTGTGCTCGAATGGGAAGTGGGCATTAATGGCTTGTAGGTCGAAACGAATAATTAACACCGGATTTTTAGAACCTCTGATTCATATCAGGTTTTATTTCAATGTTTATAAATGATACAGGATTGGGCGATAGGCATTAAAATTGGCGCAGTTTTGCTAATGTTCCTGTAGTAAATGTATTTGTAATTATTCTTTATCTTCTATGTGCCGTGTCCCCTCAGAACATGGTCAGTTTAGGCTCTCCACAACTTCCTATCCTTGGTAGCACGCAGCAATGTTTGTCAGCTTTCTATTCCGATTTTTATGATTACAAAAAGTCATTTTTGTTTCCATTTCCCTTTAAAATTTCTCGTTGCTAATAGGCTCCATGGTATCCTCAGAATCCTTCTGTAGAACCACATCTGTGTTTCCTCAAGTGTCCTCTTCATCTGTGAGAAATTGTTCAGCATTCACTCCCATATAGGAGCATTGGTATAACATAGCAGTTCAAAACTCTTGTCTTTGTTTCTCATGAAAATTTCTTTCTTAATACTTTGTTTTGCTCTTGGAAGGCATAGAGAAAAAAAACATGAACTTTTGATTTTAATTCCGATATATAACATCTTATTCGAAAATTGTAAAAAAGGCAATAAAAATTAACCAGAAAGAACATTGTCGGTAGAAACTAACGAAAAATTGTATATATAATTTGTGTATTTAGGCAGCAATCCTTCTTTCATGCACATTTCATAAAAAACGACTGACAAGGTGCTTTTATTTAGTTTTTTATATAATTTCTCGTGCGATCTAATAAAGTTTTTCTTTTCAGATGATAAATTATATAAAAACTGTCGAAATGTTCTTTTTATCCGAGCGCTTTCGGCTATACATTTAGCCATTTTCAAGGCTTATATTTCAACTGTTAGAATTAGAAATAGTTTGTTATATGTATGTTTTATAAAATGATTCATTTTTTTGTTTCAAAACGCGGTCAAGATATTATGTCCATGTTCAAAGTTAATATTATTAAGTGTTGGTTTGTTTGTTTTTATTAGTAAGGCTTCCATTATTTTTAGCCTTTTTTTGCAAGTGGATGATGCTATTATATTAGTGTTAGATCTCATTTAAATATTCATGGAGACCTACCGGACACTATTCGGAATATACTTGTCGACAACACTAATATATATATATATATATATATATATATATATATATATATATATATAGAGAGAGAGAGAGAGAGAGAGAGAGAGAGAGAGAGAGCGTTTGTAGGTGGATTTTAATTTAGAGATTTTTTTCTGAACTTAATGAATTATTGCTCTTATGGTGTTTCGAATCTGAACTTAATTTCATTTATCACAAATAAAGTGACGCAACCACGAACTCAAAATAAACTATTCTCTTGATAGTTTAGGTAAAACTATCCGTTGCCCAATAAAAACAAACATTAAACAAGAGATTGTCTAAATGTAATGATGAACTTGAAAAAAAAATATTGATTTTGATCAAAAGATTTTTTTTTATTAAAGAAAAAAAAACTGAGTGAGTGTGAAGTTGTTTTTTTTTTAAAGCACTATTGAATCATTGCTTAAATAAATAAAACTTTCTGGAAAAAATAAATAAATTACATTTAATATCTATTTAATTCAATATTGCTTGCAGCGTTACGAAGGACCCTAAAAAACCGAGATGAATACTTTTTTGAGAAGGAGTTGCGTTATTCAAAAAAAAAATAAATAAATAAATAAAATAATAAATAAATAGAAATTATCGCAGCTTTGTTAACGATTTAACATTTCAATAACTTGCCTCTTTCTCTGTCTTTTTTATTTTTTCATTTTCTTTCGTAAATAACATTTTTGTCATTTTATTAACCTGATTATTGACATTTTTATTATTTGCATTTATGTCTCATTGACAAAAACGAATATTTTTTTCTCTCTTTTTTTTTTTTAAATGCAGCAAAAGGACGTCAATTGCTTTCGGCATGTTTGCTTAAAACTTGCCATAACGTCGTATTTGAAATGATGAGCATTACAAAAAAATTCTTTGCCTGATTTTTGTGTGATTTCGAAACTTACGCAAAGCAATTTAAAATTAAGAATAACGAACATGCAAAAGGTTGAAAGAAAGAGCTAGGACTTTTTTGTTCGTTTTTGATACTTTTTCTCATCGACCTTGATTTTTTTTAATAATTCAACCAATATTTTCGTCACAGTGCTTATATATATATGAGATAATGATATATAATTTAAGAACAATATTAGGGAAAAATGTATCATGACAAAGTGTAAAAAGTCGTTGTTTGACGCGTTTCGTCCGATCAAGTCCTAAAGGACAAAGCGCGTCATAGGAAAACTTTTCCCACTTTGTCACACATTTTCTCTCTCTCTCTCTCTCTCTCTCTCTCTCTCTCTCTATATATATATATATATATATATATATATATATATATATATATATATATATATAATGCATTAGTTATACATAAGAATAAATTTAATCACAACTTTGATCTAAAGAATGCCACACTTATTAAAAGACAAAGTAACACGAAAGTGCCGCTGTTGAATTTTATTAAATCTGCGCGATTTTTTCAAATATCTCCATTCCTGAAAGAATTACTAGTTTCCCAAACGAACATACATAACTATATATATATATATATATATATATATATATAATCTTAAAATGTAAATTAAAGTTAGATTTAAACTTGAAAATTTAATCAAAAGTTACATTTTCAGAATTTCTAAAATGAAACATTTTTTCCATTAATCTTTAGTCTTTACCTTTTTATTGCAACTTCCAAGTCCCTCTTTAATGTTAATGTGAAAAAAAAAATGTAAAAAAAAAAAAGAAAGCCCTCCCCCCCCAGAATGACAACAAAATCCACGATAATTTATCATCTTTTAATGATAGCCAGTTATGCTTAGTTTTTAATTTCCAACATATATGAATGAATGCAGAAAAAAGCAAATATTGATGATAGTGATAACTTACTCTCCCCCCAAACACGGGTGGGGTGGGCGCTTGAGATTAGTATGTGCAGGCTCTGCATACTTTCCTTCTTCCAATATCTTTCATACTTCTCATTATAAAATTAGTCGCTTTTCTTCACCCGTTAAAATTCATTTTAAAAAACAGATTACTTTTAATTAGTGAATCACACAGATATATTTTTGTGTGAGTCACTAATAGTTTTCTTTTCACTTAACTAATGTGAATGCTACACACCAAAGCGACTATCATAAACAACTTATGCAAATTATTTTCAGTGCTTGATTTTTAATGTTTGCTATCACTTGCATCATGTAACATTCGTAATGGTAACATTAACCTTTTCCTTATAAGGAAACATTCAATATTCATTAACCATGTAGTGTTACTCTTGGTTGAAATTTAAAAAACAAACTATAAAAAAATTTTGTTTGAAGTAGTGATTTTCACTTCTAGTACATTCCAGTTGTTTCTGCTATTGAAAGTCCTGAAGTGATGCAGTTTCTCATTATTTGGTAAATTGATCATTCTCAAGTAATGTCTTGATTTGATCACTATCAACTTCAACTGATCTAATTGATCTTCTGTGGAAAATTGGTTGACTATAATGGAGAGACTGGCAAACTTGTGTGTGTGTGTATATACATATATATACATATATATATATATAGAGAGAGAGAGGATTAATACAAATATGAAATTTGTATCTTAGCTGATTGGTGTTATATTCAGCACCTTGACTCTAGAGTTCTGTAAACGAATCTTTTTTGTAATAATTCAGGCCACTCATCAGACTGCTATTTTATATATATATATATATATATATATATATATATATATATAAACTAATGATGACTAATATAGTGTATCAGTTTCAGTGCCCAGTACAAGACTGTTTTCATGTCATAACTCAATTACCTATATTGGACATACTACCACCTCTTTGATTAGATGTGTCACATGTCATTTATCAGATCAAGTGCTATAAAAAAAACATCTTTCCCTACCCACAATTTACAAGAATCCTGAAGAAAAATTTTGATTGAAAACACTAAATTCTATATAAATCACATTGCTGGAAACATTTTGCTATAAAAAGACCCTGTATATTAAACATCTCTCTCTCACTATCAACATCAACTTATTTAACAATGGGAATGGTGTGTTGAAAGTTTTAAAAAAAAATAGAAAGACACTTACTCAAATTCCAACCATGCTCAACACATGAAAGCTCTGAAGAAACAATCCTACTAGTATTTAAAGCAACAAAAATATACATCTTAAACAGTCAAAACATGAAGAGAGATTAACAACATCTAAAACAAAACCCTCTTGAAAATGGCTAAAAAAGTAGCCGAAATCGCTTTGGACACTATTGACAATTTTTGCACCCCCTTACTCCCATGAAATGGAAAAATGTAAGAATACTGGAAAAAATAAATAAAAAAATTAAATTTCCTTGTCTGTCATATTTAACAAAAAATGTTTACAAGAAAAGTTGTTTCATAAATATACATCAATATATATATATATATATATATATATATATATATATATATAAATAAAAATAAAAACAGACCACTTTAAGGCTCCATGTAATAAATTATTTCACCACAGCCCTTTTAAAGGACCGCGGATCATCAGACTTTACTTTTTCGTTCCAACCTTTGGAAGTAAAGTCTGATGATCCGCAGTCCTTTAAAAGGGCTGTGGTGAAATAATTTATTACATGGAGCCTTAAAGTGGTCTGTTTTTATTTTTATTTAAATTATTAGCTCTGATTTACATTGGGCTCTCTGGATTTTATCCTCCTTAGGTCTACCCATACAGATTACCTAGTTTTTGGTAAACTAAATATATATATATATATATATATATATATATATATATATATATATATTGTAAAAAATGGCTATATTCATAAAGGAAGAGATAGAGGTCTTATAATTATAGATAATGTAGCTGTAGAGATCAACACTGCATGGTGGCTGTCAATTTCATGTTTCTGTGTGATTTTCAGATCACATTAAAGCATGAAACTGATAGTTACCATCCAGAGATGATCTGTGTCCACTCCCTTTCTCTATATACTGGGTGTATCAAAAATACTTTTACAAATTTTGGGGGGCAGGTTACTCACACCAAAACAAGGACAAAATTCCATATGAACATACAGGGTGTCTCAAAAAAATGTACTCACACTTTAACTGTCTCTAACATCCTTTTTTTTCTTTTGGTCATCAATTTGAACATTTGCGAGCATGATTCTTCAATTACTTTTTTCTTCTGTATTCGAAGCTATTCCATTTCACTCTATGTTCATAAATAAAGGTTTTCTCCTCATTCAAAGTGTGAGTGCATTTTTTGAGACACCCTGTATATCCGCAAATCCTTGTATTTGAGTTATTAAGTTTAAAGAAAGTTTATGGTAGACTAGGTTACATTTGTCACTTGTGTACATTTGTCTGTCTTCAACATTTAACATGTGTAGTAGCGTGTTAACTGGGAAGTGCTCTGTTTAACAATGGCAGGATATTCATAATTTGAGCAGGTGGATATGATTTTTTATATTTGGTCGCGCAAATGGTAATGGATGTGAGACTGCATGGCTGGGTCAAATTATGTTTCCAGACAGAAGCCAGCCAAGTCATCCAACATTTGCTGCTGCTTATCATCGCATTGGTGAGACAGGATCCATGGCGCTACAAACTATGGATCGAGAAAGACCGAGATCTGTTTGTATGCCTGACCATGAAGAACATTCTACACACTGTCAGAGATGATCAAGGTATCAGTACACATCAAGTGGCCCTATCATGTTGTACATCTCATAGCACTGGCTGGGAGGTGCTTCAAGAGCAGTTCCTGTATCTGTATAATTTGCAACATGTGCAGGGTTTTTTGCCCTCTGATCACTCACCATGGGTAAACTTTAGCTGCTTTATTGCACAAACTACTGGGCCATTGGTTGTCTCTTCTGTCTTGTTTATGGATGAAACAACATTTGGAAGAAATGGCATAACAAATTTAAACAACCAACCTTTGTGGGTGAATTGGAATCCCCATAGTTCAATACAGGCTAGACACCAGCATCAGCTTACAATTAATGTGTGGGCTAGAATTTTAGGTGAATGGTAAGTACAGATGTTCTCTCAGCATGTCGTACAGGAGCTGTCTATTTTGAACACATTTCCAGACCTGCTAGAAGATGTACCCCTGCTAATACAATGATGCATCTGGCTGATGCATAACAGGGCTCCAGCACATTTTAGTCACATTGTGATGAACTGGCTACCATGAAAGATGGATGGGTAGGGGAGGACTGGTTCTGTGGTCTGCACATTCCCCTAACCTCAATCCTTTTGATTTTTATTTGTGAGGGCCTCCTAAAATAATTTTCATGCCCCTAACCATTACACTACTTGCACATCTTTATTAAAAATATTACCTATTTTAAATGAAAATATCACTTATTTTATATCTCCCAGAAGTCATGACTTTATTGAATGACATTTTTCCTCTGTTTCCCTCCACCCACAACTGATTGTCCAATTGTAATTCCTCTTCTGAAGTGACTGCTATATCTATAATGTAATTCTCTTTTTGATGCTGGATACAAAAAACAAAAAAATAGGACGCAAAAGAAAACTTTCATCTGGATGAAAAGAGACAGACAGAGACAGAAGGAATGTTTAATGTTATGAAAATGAAAAAAGAAATTATTCTCATCAATTCTTCTTTTTTTTCCCCTTTTTTTTGTGATATTACAGTTTAAAAACCATCAGGGCAGTAAAAATGTTTTATGTTTTGATTCCTTTTTATTCTTGTAAAAATAAATAAATGAATTATTTCCAATGACATTATATGGATGTTTTAAAAAATTACTCATAGAATTTCTTTGGTTATTTGAACAAGGAATTCCAAATTGGTAAAATTGGTCTTAAACTCTTGAAATTTGACATTGATGGGAAAAGATGAATTCAGGAACCACTTTCTTACAAAGGTCGGTGATTGCCTTTTAATTTTCCCCAGGATGACTGTTGTTAGGCAGGAAGATTTTAATTTGAGTTTTCAATTGTTTTTCTTACGCATGTGACACCAATTAAGTGCCATTGTTCCATTATTGTTTATATTCTGTAGGTTATGTAAACCAAGAGAAAGTATAGAAAAGTAGTGAATGGATCAGTAAGTCTGTGGCTTGGCATTTAGTTAATCATTGAGTTGCAATTTGAAAACAATGTTGAATAGAAATAAATTCTATTTAGATAAAAATCAAGAAAAATGTCGACGTTCTAAAATCTGCATCAGTCTTTTATCCATTGATTTTGTAAACTTTTTCCCAAAATTTTAATTTTAATATTACTTGCATCAGTTTTTATTTCTACAAAGTAATCTTCTATGCTTTTATATTGTTTTCTATTCTTATATAAATCTCAGTTATAGGCACATGGCTGAATGGTGAGAATTTTTGCTTTCCCTCCCTGAGACTCTGCTTCAAATTTCACAATTGCAAGTGACTTCTTGATGCTATCAGTCTGGAGAGACACTTGGAAAGTGTCTGAAGACCATGCCTTAGGTTTTAACTAATTGTGAGGGACATTGGGTTGACGGATCTGTTCAAAGGCCATCGATGGTTGTGCTAGCAAGAAATCACAAATCATCGTGATTGAGGATTTGAGCTCAAACTGTTGATTACACCAGATTATGCATTTTCTCCCAGGAACTGTAACTAAGGTCTGCTCAGCATAGTTGCATTATAAACCACAGGCTGTTGAACAAATACAAATTTGTCTGAACATTTCTACACCAGGGATTGTTTTACAGATGTGTATTTCAGGAAACAGCTAGCTGGCTATTATACATCTCTGTTAATGATGGACCACAAGTTTTCTATTGGGTCAATACCTGGAGAAGTTGGGGACCATTCCATTAAAATTTGTTATCTTTGAACAATATGACTATTGCCCACCTTGCCAAAAGTGGACAATAGTCAGCTTTTTAGAAGATGAAGGATCATTGTCTTGTAAAAATATACTTTTTAGCTTAAAATTTTTTCATTGAGACCTATACTACTCAGAAAGTGTCCAAGAATTTAAAATAATTCTCTATATTTAGCTTGACAATTTAGCTTTTGTTATATTCCATGCTAATAGGAATATATACTTGAAAAACACGGTGAATAAAATAAGTAAAGGTTTATTGTAAAACCAAATACAATAAGAGTAAAAGTAACAGTTATGCACAAGGTTGTCGCAAGTCAACACAGTAATGAGTGATATTATCGGAAGGTTGGTAGTTCTTGCGTAAGTCTGAGTCCTACTCATTAGATCCCAGCTAGACACTGTAGTCCATTTAGTTACAGCTACTTATAGGTAGTTACTACCTATAGTGTAGTCACTCATGGAGGTGACAGGTTTTTCCATTGCATCAGCTTTGAAGAGACTTAAAATTTTACTGACGACAACACTAACCCAAAATTTTACTCGATACCTACCACTGTTGCTTTCTGTGTCATGTTGATTAAATATTTCCATGAAGGACTCTTTATCTCAGCCACCAGGTTCATCCAATGTAGCTCTACATTCATCATTAAAAAATACTTTTCCTTACTTAAAGATAATAGTTAGGTTGCTTTCATATCTTAAACCAATAGTCTTAATATTCTAAATTCACACTAAAAACACTGAAGTTAAGAAGCATTGAGGCTGATCAGTACTTAGATGGGGAACCTCTTTAGGAACTCTGGGAAATGTAAGTTACCTCCTACCATCAGAAATATATTTTGGTTTTAAATAATCCATAAAGAGTTGAAAACTGTAAAAAAATAAATCAATCTTTTCTCTGTTTATGTTTGCAACAATAGTTTGTTCAAATATCTTCTTGCCGGTCAATGTTTTCAAATTATTTTTTTTATTGTTCTTTGATCAATTTTCTGTTTTTCACAATTTTCTTAGCTGTTCCTATTACTTAAGAATGTGATTTTGAAGTTACATTATCTTCATGACCCATGGTAATGTTTAAACAGAAAGAAAAAAATGGAAAGAATAAACAGAAAAAAAGAAAAAGAAAAGCTATGAAGGAAATAAAGAAATTGCAGGTAGTGAAATAAATAAATAAAACAAAACAAAGAAATATAGAAAAAATAAGAAAAAAACTAAGAAAATTACATAGAAGGAAAGAACAAAAAACTCAAAAACAACATAGAAAGAAAAAAAAAGGAGAAATAAAAGATGAAAAAAAGGACAAAAGAAAGAAAGAAAACAACATAGAAAGAAAGAAAACAGCATAGAAAGAAAGAAAGAAAGAAAACAACAAAGAAAGAAAGGAAGGAAGAACTAAAGAAAGAAAGAAGGGCCACAGTTGAAGATGGAAAATAAAAAGCTGCAAACAATATCTGTGAATAGGGAAATAAGAGAAGTGTGGAGGGAAGGGGAAAGTATAAAGAAAAAAAAAGAAGGAAAGTAACAAACAAAACATCAGGAATGAAAAAATAAAGAAAACAATGAAGAAATCTTGAAAAAAGAGGCACATTCCACAAACCAAGGGAAAAAAATCCAATTAAATGAAGGCAAGAAATAAAATATAGTAAAGAAAAAATGAGTATGTGGCTTAAAAGAATATTGAATGGAGAAAGGAAAGAAGTTAGAATGAAATTGAGGAAGAAACAATAATTAAAGTGAGAAAGAGTAGAAAGAAAGAGTGCTAATATTCAGATGGACATATACAAAGATATGAAAGAAAAAGCAGAAAAAATTAAATTATATCTACCAATTAATGTCTACTTGATGGTGGGCTAAAGCCAGAATCAGTTCTTGATGTATTCATTTCGACAGGTTGAGAGAGGTACAAAGCAAGTTGTTAAAAGGAGAAAATGCTCAGTTGGAAGTGGGTGATGATTTGGAAGATGAACAGTGAGGAACAACCAAAATAAAAATTAAATGGCGAATCCTAGGCACTGGGACAGCGAAGAAGACATTGTTCATTTATATTCTCCTTATATCATGTTGATTAAGTCCTAACATGTTATCGATCCAAATAGATCCACTCTTTCAAGACATTGAATAGAGAGTGAATGTGGGTTCACCAACCTGGATTGAGAGAGAAAGAGATGTCCACATCACCACCACGACCATTAAAATACATTGCTTCGTATGGATTTCTTTAACATCACAATATGTTTCTTTTTGGGCGAGAGAAGAAAAAGTTCATCTTATTGAGGAAAAGGAAGGGGGAATATTTAAATAAAACTACACATAGTTTCATTTACTATAAACTAAATTTGTGCAACAGTGACACAATTTGTTAGTTTTAACCTAAAGATGTTTCCCTAAATGTAAGGTGCACTGAAATAGTATAAGATGCTTTCCAAAAGCTAAACAAAGTATTAAGAAACAAGAAAATTTTGCTAGAAACAAAGAAAAAAGTGCTGAACTACTATGTAATATCAATCTTTCTATATGGCAGTGAATGCTGGACAATTTCTTCACAGATGAAGAGGACACTTGAGGAATTAGAAATATAATTCTACAAAGGAATATTGAGAATACCATGGACGGAGCATGTAAGCAAATTGGAAGTTTTAAGGAAAATGGAAGCAAAAATGACAATAATAATTACAATCAGAAAGAGAAGAGTTGAAATTTCTAGGACACACAAGTAGGAAGAAAGGCTTGGAGAATTTCATATTCGCAATAAATAGTGAGGGAGATAGACATTGAGTAGCCTACATAATGAGCTTGTGCAAATGGATTACAGACTGGGAGAGACAGTAATGAGTCAAACGTAGAGCTACAAAAGAAAGGAAGCTGTAGAGAGCCACGATAGCCCAAGCCCTGAAGTGACACAGCACATAAGAATGCTCTGGTGCTAAATGATACTCAAGAATTTAATGTATCATGTTGTTAGGAGGAATCAACTGAATGAATAGTTATTGATTTAATGTGATTTGCTTGGGTGGAAGTATGGGGTACCCAATGAGGATCAAACTCATGACACAGTAGTAATGGTCAATGTGGTTAGTTCAACAAACATTGACAAGTGGTAGTGCACATTTTTTTTTTATTCAATTCACCCCAAAGCAATGCAATAATGCTACTAAGATGCAAGTGGCTACTAGGAGTGAAAGAGACTGAAAAAACTTTAGAAGGAACTGGAAACCCAATCCTCAGCAGGATAAAAGGTGTAAATCTCTACTGCTGTTCCAAAGACCAGAGAGGAGTGTGAAGCAGACAATAGGCAGCCCTATCTACTCCTATTGAGAAAAAAACTTTCAGCATTTAGATGGAGATGTTAGAAGTATAGAGTTTATGTAAACTTTAGAAGGAACCAGAAATTTAATCCTAAACAAGAAACAAGGCCTAAACCTCTACTCCTTTTCAAAAGACTGGGGAGGAGTGTGAACCGGATGATAGGCAAACCTATCTCCACCTATTGATAATAAATACATAAATAACATAGTTTTAGAATTATACTGGAATGTCAAAAAATCAGTCTGTCATAAAATAAAGATTTCTTTTTTATTATTTGGTATCTCTGTCTGTATTTACACTAATTACATTCAGACTGTTGTCCTTATCATTGTTGTTGTTGTCACAAAGTTTCAGCCACTGTGCCCTCCAGGTGTCATCTGGGTAACTTAGAAGGAATTTCAAAGTGAACCCTTACTTTAATCTACAGGGTAGATAATAATATTTATTATTATAATATTATAATATTTATATATTTATTATTATTGATATTATAATATTTATCATTATAATATTATATTATATAATATTATAATATAATATTAATTGTAATATTTATTATTATATTATATTATAATATTTAGTACTGCTTAGTTATTGCTTGCCCTGTTTACTCTGAGTTCAAGTACACACTGCCCAACTTGAATGCAATCTTCAGGCCATGAAGATTGCATTCAAGCATTAAACAGACTGTCGCCACTCAGTAATTGACATTTGAGTCTACTTTAATATTTCCATATGCTGTATCCTTGGTATTGAACAGTTTTACTGATAAATATAGAATACCTCAAAACTATTTTTATCGTATATATATATATATATATATATATATATATATATATATATATGATAAAATATAGTTTTAAAGTATGCTATATTTATGAGTAAAAGTGCTCAATACCAAGGATAGAGCACATGATGTAAATATAAAAGTAGCCTGACATTTGTGTTTAACATTAAGCAGACTGTCACCTCTGGGTGTCCACTTTTACATATATATATATATATATATATATATATATATATATATATATATATATATAAACAAAACTGAGCATAATAGAATTCATATACAAAATAGAAGAAAACAATATTTTACCTGTCTTAGACATCATGATACATTGTGTTGACAACAGCCAAGAACATAGTGTCCACTGAAAATCAACTAACAAACATGGCTTAATAAATTTCTATTCCCATCAGAACAACAAAATAAAATCTTGAATGATCATTGGATTCTACTTAAGAGCACAATACTTTTTGGTAATATTTTTTCTTCAAAATGTATTGCTGGTAATATTTTTTTCCTTCAAAAAAATACTTTCTTCAAAATGTATTGCTGGTAATATTTTTTTTTCAAAAATATGTTCCTGGTAATTTTTTTTATTTTCAAAAATGTATATCTGGTAATAATGTATTGCTGGTAATAATTTTTCCTTCAAAAATTTATTGTTGTTAATATATTTTTACAAAGTATTTATGGTATTAAAACTTATTTTTACACTTTCATAGTGTTTTGACACCAGTTTGAGGGTTAACTATTTGCCCATAGCTGGGACCCTAACAGGTGCTACCACCCTGGGTCAGGTTGAACCTGAGAACACCAGCAATTAAGAGGTGGTTCCACGCTCCTCAAAACCTCCTGATCAGAGGCCTTGCTGCTGGACGTAGTTTATCATCTTACCCAGGACACCAAGTTGAAAGGAGACAATTGCACTTTTTTTTAACTTCAAATCACTAAATGTTGAATGCTTTAAAAAAAAAGACACCTTATTTTTCTCATGCAGACGAACCATTATTTTCAAATAAGATAAATATGTGTTTCCCATTTGCTACCACTAAGAAATCAGTTTGGGTAAATTATCTTTTGGTCATGGAGAAGTCTGTTGCAACTGAAATGTTAATGAATTATTTTCTTTGAAGAAATGCTATAAAAACTTGTCTTTAAATTTATTTCACACTAAGATTTTTTGTTTTTTCTTTGCAAGTAACATTTTCCATGGCCTACTGCCGATCACATAGCAACTGAAAGTTGTTTTTCTTGTGCAAACAAGAAAATGAAAATAAGCTTAATGACTTCAACATACAAATCAATTGATATGCAAATAAGAAGATATCTCATGAGAAATGGAATATGAATGTATTGAAATAGTTTTTTAGTCTTTGACCTTGTATATATGCCTAACACATTTTCAAGTTTCCCATATAAAAACTGGATGGAATTACTAAATTAAATTAAATATTGAAAAATGCAATTTAAACCATCTCTTAATTATTCTGATAATATTATTTCTCAACTGACATGAAGTCGAAAGAATGTATTGAATCCCTTGCTAGGTCAGTTGTTAAGAAAGTTCTTTCACTGTGTTATGCTAGACAATTTTTTTTCTCCAGAATCTATCTTACATAAGTCTACCATTTGCTTAGAATATTGCTGCCACATATGAGCTGGTGCTCCTGCTACTTACCTAGAGCTCCTTGGTAAAATCCAAAGAAGAATTAGTAACATTATTGACTCTGTTCTGGCATCTCAGCTTCAGTCACTTTCCCACTGTTGTAAGGTTGCTTCACTTTGCCTTTTTTATAAATACTTTCATGGTAATTGTTTGCATAAGCTCTTCACTATATATATTATTTTTCTTTAGTTTCGTGTAAATATTTTGTATTCATTTTGTAAATACTCAGTGGGGTTAGTTTTTTAGAATTGTTATTATATTCCCCTCCCCTCACAGACACTGAATTGTAAATATGGGGACTAGTTAGTATTTTCATAGAGACAGTGAGGTATTATGGTGGTTGTAGTAAGAAAGGTACACATGAATGTGGTGTTTTGGTGTAAGGAATATTGTTCGTACGATTGGGTCAGTGTTTGTGGCTAACTAAGTTATAGTTAAGACAGAAGAAGACCATCCTTTCCCCAATCCCCCCTTCGGCTTTGTGCCACATTTCTGTAATTTATACAGAATAAATATCGCTCTTCACTATAGTGCCTAGTCTCTTTGAATTTAAGCACGGTACTCGTCTGGGTCTCATCAGTTTACAGTTGAATAGGCTAGATGTAACTGTAAATTCTATGCCTAACAGTTTCTTTTCTCGCACTACTTGCTTGTGAAATTCTCTTCTGGCTCCATGCTTTCCAGCCAACTTTAATCTGCAAAAATTTAAATGCAATATCAATCACTATCTACTGTCCTCCTGATTACTCTTCTTTTGCTCTTGCTCTGTAGCAATGTTTCTGTTTTTAACTCTCCTACACCCACTAACCCCTTGTGTCTCGGTGACTTTATTGCCTTGCTCCAGGCAAAAATCAATAAAAAAAACCTTAGGCAAAGGAAGAAGCAAACAGAAGAAAAAATGTGCTAACTGCATCAGTGAGTGGACTTCAAGATGATTTTGCTTTTAATCATTTCACCTCAAGCAAGGTGATGATGCCACTAAGATGCAAAGGATTACTTGGAGCAAAAGAGAATGAGAAAAACTGCAGTGAAGAGAAAAGGCAATAAAAGAACAGGTTTCAGGAAGACAGAAGATGGCAGTTAATACTGCATTTAATTTTTGAAGATTGTAGGTGGCAGGGAAGCAAGAAATTTAAAGAGAGTTCCACAGGTGAGAAGTGCAAGAAAAGAAACTATTAGATTAGAACTTACAGTTACGTCTGGCCATTTCAGTAGTAAAATGATGAGACCTAGTAGCAGATATAGTTGTACACTTAAATTCAAGATGTCAGGTAGGAAAACTTATAATAATTTTCATGAAAATACTTATAGAAGTCATGGCACAGCAATGATAAAGTGACTGAAGTCAAGATTCCAGGTCAGGACTGATAACATTATAGACCCTTTCTTTGAATTTTATCAAGTATCTCCATATATATAGTCAGAACATCAGACCAGATATGGCAGCGATATTCAATGTACTGATAAATGGTAGATTTATAAATGTGCAAGATGGATTTTGACAAGAAAAATTATCTGTAATGACATGGTGAACCAACCTTCTTAGCAGTGGACCCAGCAATTGGTTCAATATAATCACACTGCTTCATGTCAGTAGAAAATATGAGACCAAGATGGGGCAAAGAGTTGATCTCCTTGATGTTAGCATCAGTCATACGAATGGAGGGCAAAAAGGGTTCTCTAAAAATATTGACACAACCAAAACATAAGGAGTGAACTGGTCAGTGACCTTGTGACCTCACTCGGTCATAGAGGGGATGATAGTATGTATCCTATTGTCAGTATTTATTAAAATATTCCTGTCTATATTTCTGAGATGAGGTATTGTAATTATTTACATTATTTACATTGCTCGGACTGTTGTTTCATCTTTATTGCCATGGAACTAGAACAATCTATCATGCTGGATGAAATAAAGGGTTCAGTTCAAAATTCCAATATACCTGAAGAAGGCCAGAGCATACAATGACTGAAACATCATGAATATGGCAATAAAGATGAGGAT
>OZ038501.1:4228249-4258249 GCA_964036315.1 Acanthosepion esculentum | reverse complement strand
ATGTCTACATGCCCACATTACAACAGAATGTGAAAAGTTTGGAGTTTAATGTGGGATTTCTGGAAAACTGCTAAAAAATTGCTCATGACCTCTTGGCACTTCCCCTTTTAGTGACACTTAGGGCACTGGTTATTAACTCCATCTCACTTCCAATGGAGAGGTACTATCTGGTGGGGAAGGGACCCTGGGGCTTGAGCTGATATTAATTTCAAAATACCCAGCCTCCCCACTAAAGCAGGACGTGAAACAAGATCGTTTTAACATATGTATGCATATGAGCCAAGAACAAAAATTGTTGCTTTGCCCAGCACCTGCAACCACTGTCATGATGGCATTGGCATTACACCAAACCCCTCCCACTCTTGAACTGCAGTGAGGAAAGTGCTGCCACAAGGTTTGAATCCCTGGGGCTGAGCAACTTCTCCCATCTAAAATGAGGAGAAACATAGCCCCACTTACACCACATTCACAATAACCACATCTCAGAAAATCCTCATTGGTTTTAATTAATTCCTCTTTTTATATATATTAATAACAAATGGCATTTACAACCTTAGTGGTAATATTTAATTTGTATAATATTTTTTCAAAAATGACCATACATAAGCTATATTTCTGTTGATAAAGTTTTAAACTCATTGTGTTTAGACAGAATGAATTTATATCTGCCTTGTCAAAATTTAGTCATAGATTAAAAAAAAACCTCAGTGTTCATAATAAGCATTGTTCTTATCTGATATTTTACATTACTATAAATTAGTCAAATGAAGCCCAAATTTTTTTATGGAATTATCTATATAAGTCAAAATAATGTTTTATTAGATTTTCTTAAAATTGCAGTGAATTATTTAAACTATTGAAAGAATACTAAATTTACTAAAATACTATTTTTTGTTTATTAATCATTTTACTTAAAGCCACTAATATACAAGGGGCTACTTGTTAAGTTATTTTGAATACTTATGTACTAGTGAGCAAACCCATATGACTTGACTCACTTTATAGTTCCCTAATTGAAGGTTAACCAATCAGGAGACATGAAATATTCAATCCATCGTGTATAAAGGCGGCCATTTTGATTACTCTCTCCGAATATCCAGTGCCAACCTGTCAGGCGAAAGAACAGAAGGAAGAACTATGCTCTGCTACTTTATCGGGATATCCACTGCTAACCTGAACTACACTTGCCTACTGTCTTCGAAATATTCACTGCCAACCTCTGGATTCCATACTCAAAGACTACCGTCATCATGAACACTACTGAATGTGAGAGAATGAGAAAAAAATGCTATTAATGTCAGTCAGTTATATGCCATGCATGATACATGCTTAGGCGATCATGTATCTTTTGATACATAACTGCCATTTCTTTCTGCGGTAGACCAGTTGCCATCCAAGGCTGTAGAACCCAGTCTGTCCTGCTATTTACCCATAGCTGGGGAGAGAAGAGGATTCATAGCTTTCCCATTGGGTATTAGCACGTAAGTGAATATAATGGATTCAACTGGAATTCAAACTGATTCCTTAATTCGAGCTGCTATCCATAAAGAAAAATAAAAGAACAGGAATTAAGAAGAGAGGAGATAGCGATTAACATTATATTTAAATTTTCGAAGATCCAAATTGACTAAGGAGTATTATTATATAGATTTCATCCATAACATCTAACTCATTCAGCAATGTCTAAACTCTCAGCTATATAGAACCATTTTCTCAGATCAATGATTAAAAATGTCTTCAAGTGAATAAATCCTTTTTCTAATCTTATAGACTGGTGCTACATTATCCCAAACAAATAACAAAAATAATGTCACTCAAAGACTTCCAACAATTGCAACAACAAAAATGAGTAGCATATATCACTAGAAGGGAAAATAATGATATATTCAAGATGAGGACTTTCCATATTACTTTAAACAAAAGGTCAGCAAGGACACCCCCAGAAACACTAGAAAAAGCAGTAAGTGCATTTGAGAAGCCTATTTTTCTGAGAAACTGTTTTAAGAACCGACCTGGCATCTTCGCTTCAGTAACTTTACCACTGCTGTAATGTAACGTCCCTGTGCTTTTCCTATAAATACTTTCATGGTAATTGTTCTAATGAGCTCCTTGCTAAGGTATCTGGGCTTTATAAATTTAAACGCAGTACTGGATTGCCAACAAAGTTGCAGCAATTTACAGTTGGATTGACTAGATGCAACCGTAAGTTCTATGCTAACAGTTTCTTCTCTTTCACTTCTTAATTGTGGAACTCTCTCCCAAAAGCATGCTTTCCAGCCAACTTTGATCTTCAAAAATTTAAATGCAATGTCAATCATTATCTACTGTCTTCTCAATTCCTCTTCTTTTATTGTTCTCACACTTTAATAATGTATCTATTTTTTCTTATTCTTTCACACTCAGTAACTCCTTGCATCTTAGTGGCTTTATTGCCTTGCTTGGGATGAAATGATTAAAAAGAAAGACTTTATAAATTCCAACCAGCAGTAACATAAACTGTTTAGTCAGTGAATGCTGAATGTTTCCTGGATAGAAATGGCTAATATTCTCATTACCATTAGCAGCCGTTGGGGTGTGTAACAATTAAAAATCATTGATAGGATACAGAAAAAAATATCAATAAATACAAGTGTGATTTGAGTTAAAATAAACATTGAATGTTATCAGATTAAGAGATCTTTGATTTGGTTTCAAACCACAGTTTGGTTTTTAAATATTAACTTTGTAAACTACTACATTACAATTCAAAGAATCTTTTAAAACCAAACCAAAAAACTTGAATGGCAAATCCATACAAAATGCATGGTTGTCAACAAAAGAGACAGCCTGACATGCAAATTACAAATCGGGAATACTAAAATCAAAGAAGTACAACAATTTAAATATCTGAGAAGTGTTCTAACAGAGGACAGAAAGTGCGACACTGAAATGCAAAGGCACTTAGAAATTGTGAAAGATGCCTTCCGAAAGCTAAGCAAAATATTAAGAAACAGGAAAATTTTGTTAGAAACAAAGAAAAGAGTACTGAACTGTTATGTAATATTAGTCATTCTATATGACAGTGAATGCTGGACAATCTCCTCACTGATAAAGAAGGGACTTGACACAACAAAAATGTGGTTCTACAGAAGTTATGCTGAGAATACCATGGATTGAACATGTGAGCAATGACAAAGTTTTAGAGAAAATGGAAACAAAAAAGAAAGTTATGCTTAATATCAGGAATAGATAGTTGAAATTGCTAGGGCACATAATGAGGAAAGAGGGGTTGGAAGAGTTGATACTCACAGGACATACTGAAGGTAAGAGGAATGGAGGAAAACAATGCATAATTTACCTCACAAGCTTGAATAATGGCAGAACATAGTTTAGAAGAGACAGCAGAAAGTCAAATCTACAAAGGACAGGAAGTTGTGGAGAACCATTATTGCCAATGTCCTGAAGGGACACGGCACATAGAAGAAGATTGATGGAAGATTTAAAATATGCGAGGCCATTGGAATTACCAAACCACAGATAGTTGGATTAGATTGTTACAATCAGTCTACAAAATGGGACCTTAAGGCAGTAATCTATTTTTACCTAAAATTTAAGCATTAAGATAAATTTGATTGTTTTTTTTTAATTCAGAGGTTTGAAGAATTCTTCTGTAGAATCATTCTTTGCATTTTATCTCTTGTTTTATAAGTGCTTTTAAAAATATCATTTTAATGTTCTTAGTGGATATCAAATTCTATGAGGCAGACACAATTCATTTTAAGAAGTATTGTATAGGTAATCAATATTTGTTTTAAAAAAACAGAAATGTATTTGAGTTTCTTTATATATTTTGGTGCTTATTTTAAATAAATTATTTATATCTGAACAGCAAATGATTCCTGATGCTATTTTATAAGGAATGTTTTTTGTAAAAAGCTCAAGAATAAAATTAAAAAACAAAAAATCAAACAAATACAATGCAAGAAAATATGTGAAAAAAAAAACAAAACTTTTCTTTATTTAATGTATTTCACTCTTTTAATTAAAACAAAAAAGAACTTTGTTGAATGAAAAAATGATGCATACGTTCTTATTTGTAAACCAATTGCTCTCCTCTTAGGACTTGCCTGATGCGTATGGTCCATAAAATATGTTGCTATATATAACTATCCTGGCTATGCATTTCAATTAAAATCAATTAATTAATTAAAATAATTTCGATTCATTTTGGAAAATTATAGTTGAATTTCATTGAAGAGCAATATTTTCTTTTATTTAATAAATGTTAAAAATTAAAAAAATGAAATTGGTTTAAACATTTTTAAAGGTTTGTCATTTCATAATTGCTTTCATATAAAACTTTTAAAAAGCTTACATGATACATATACATACATACATACATACATATATATATATATATATATATGTGGGTGTTGAAAAGTTCTCAATCTAGCACAATTGCAAACTTCTGACCAAATTTCATTCCTATCTGCTCTCGCTCCGGATCTTCTGTGGCTCCCTTGCCTTGATCGACCCACTGTCTTTCTCTTTCACGACATCCCCTCCCTTGCCACTCCTATCTGCTCTTCCTCCAACTTCTTTAACCCCTTGCATGATAGTGGTCTCCGGCCTTGCTTGGGATGATATGATTAAAAAAAAAAAATAAAAAAAACATCATTTGTCCAGGATAAGAATAATTTTACAGTCTTTTGGTAGACTTCATTTTAATGTGAAATGTGCTAAGAATTTTGTTTTGGTTAAAACAGGTGCAAGATGATCCACTTCCAGAAAATTTGTATTCTATATATATATATATATATATATATATATATATATATATATATATAGTTGTGTGTTTGGGCAGCAATCACTCTTTAATACATGTTTTACCAAACCAGACTGACAAGATGCTTTAGTTAAGATTTTATTATATTTTTTTTTCTGTGTAAAAGCTTTTTTTCTTTTCTGGACTTACTGAATGTAGAAATTGTGCAAATGTTTCTTGATTCCAAGCACATTTTTTAGGCTTACAGTCAAACTACATTGAAACACCGGTTCCTGTATGTTCACCAATTTTAAGCAACATTGAGCCTGGTCAGTACCTAGATTGGTAACTACTTGAGAATACCAGGTGCTCTAAGTTTGGATGTGTGGTTGGTGTAATGGATAATGGCTCAGAATTGTAAATTAGAGAATTGAGTTCCAATTCCTGTTATATTCACTTACAGGCAAAAACCCTTGGGAAATGTATGCAACCACCTCTTCTCCCCTCAAATATGGGTTAATTAGTAAGAACCAAAACCATTATTATTTCCCAAATAATATTCTTAATAATAATAGTAAAATTGCATGCAAAATATTTACATTTCAGCATTAAATAACCCATAGATGTGTTGATATGCCACTAAGCAAAAACAACCATTAGACACAAAGATTTTAGTTATACAACTAAAATAAATGATGTGTGTTTTTGTAGAGTCTAAAAGTTGCTGAAAAGTAGACATACCCTTAATTATTGAATACGGCCAGTACATTGTGGCCTTGTTCATAATTGATTTAATTCAGTGTGTTGTTTTTTTTGTGTGTTTTTATAAGAGCTTCCTTTATTTTCTAACTTTTTTACAAATGGAGGTGGATATCACATTTGAGTTCTCAACAAGTATGTGGCATATAAGAGCTAGTACAATTCCATGCTGTTTTAAATGTGTTTGTATAGGTCTCTGGTAATAGTTTGAAGCATGAAACTGACAGTTACCATGTAGTGTTGATTCCTATGTCCACATTGTCTGTATTTCAGTAGCAAATAGTATCTGCATATATATAAATAAATAAAAATAAGCTTAGTAGTTTGTGCAGGTACATGTGCAGCTAGTGTAATGGATATTGTCATTGAATGTGGAATCAACTGAATTCAAATTCTGGTCTAGTCTATTGCATTCACTTTCACACAAATGCTCTTGGGGGAAAGCCATGACTCCAGCTATGGGTTGAATAGCAAGGTAGACTGGTTCCTCTAGCATTGTGCATCCTGGGTATGACAATAAACTACATTCGCGTCCTGGGTAAGACAATAAACTACATCCAACAGCAAGGCCTCTGATAATACATTTTTGAAAAAATAATGTTGCCAGCTGTACGTTTTTGAAAAAATAATATTGTCAGCTATACGTTTTTGAAAGAATAGTGTTTGCTGGCTATACGTTCTTGAAAAATAATATTACCAGCTATATATTTTTGAGGAAAAAAATATTAACAGAAATAGATTTTTGACAAAACAAAAATATTACCAGGAAAAAAAAAAAAGTTGTCGGCATTAAATGACTCATTGAGGTTGATATGCTGTAAAACAAAACAAACCAAACCAATCTAGCCTTGGGTGACAATCAATCTTGGAAAAGGACAATTCTGAATCCAAAACCATGGAGAAGGCAACAAGAAGACCCAGTTTGTTACATTCACTTTTTCGCAAAGGCTATTGGGAAAGACATGAATCCATCCCTTCTCCTCTCAGCTATGGGTTAAATAGCAGTCTTGACTAAACTCTCTAGATTTGGGTGAGCATTACTCTAAGAGAAGAAAATCTCTGTATTCCAGACTGTGGAGAAAGCAATAGGAAACCACTTCAGTAACTTTCCAGAGAATACAAGACAATTTACAGATAATGGAGAAAAACCAGTGAAGAGTTATGATAGCCAACACCCTGAAGGGACATAGCATTGTTTTTTTTTCTTAAAGAGTGTACAGATCTGATTTGTTTTCCCAATAAGTGATATGTTAGAAACAGAGACTGACAACAGATTAAAAAAAATAGAATGATCAAATAACAATTGAAAAAACACACAAACAAATTGTTTACTCCTGAAATAAATATTTTTACTGCACTTGACTTGTTGTATTAAACATTTCTAGACTAGAATTGATTTCTAAATTTTTATCAGTTTTTAGGTAAGTTACATTTAAATTCAATAAATGCACAAGTTAACCCTTCTATACTGTAAATAACTATAAGTCACCTTATGAAACTTCATGTAGGGACAAGATAAGTAAACATTTAATTTTATCTATTACTATATATATATATATATATATATATAATATAATATATATATAATATATATAATATATATATATATGTATGTATGTGTGTTTGAATGTATGGACATTAAAGTCAACACCCAGAGGCAACAGTCTCTTTCATGCTAAATGCAAATGTCAATCCATGTGCATTGTGTTTTTGCTTGACAATAAGAACAGGATTCAAGGGGACAGAAGATGACAACCGACATTGCATTCCAATTTTTGAAGGTCATATTTGATATGAAAGCCAAACATCAGAAGAAAGTTCTGCAGGTGAAAAGTATGAGAGAATATTAGAATAGTACTCATGGTCATATTTTAACAATTTCAACAATAAAATGATGGGATCGAGCTGCTAGTTGAGTACTATGCTTCATAAAGTCAAGATACCAAAGAGGATAGCTCATCAGAACAATTACTATGAAAATACTGAGAGAAAAGGCACAGAGTATCTATGTTACACTGGTGGGAAAGTGATTGAAGCTGAGGTGCCAGGTTGTGACTTATAATATTGCAAATTATTTTGGAGATTTTGTCTAGAATCCCTAGATACTTTATATACAACATAATATTAATAATATAGTCAAACAATAGATGGTCTTTTTGGGCTCCTCGGCATGTTGTAATGGTTAGCAAGCTTGTCTTGCTAGATCCTTTACAACTGAATAGTGAGTTTGTTCCACACTGGGTGTCACATATTTTTTGGCCTTGTGTCACATCTAAGCAATGCTTAGAAAATCACTGTATTTGTTGCATATAATGATCTTATTTTGTTATCATGAAGTGACATAGAGATTTAGTGATCTACCAACATATATAGACACAATTATTAAACTGACCCTTGGTCTAAAACCTGAAAACTTACTCCCATATACTAGTTCACTGCTGCGACCACAAAGCTGAGCACTCAAGTTGTCTAATTACATTCAATTCTCATTTTGAAAATTCATGTTGGATTCATATTTAAACTTGTCTTTTATTGTTTATATGGTTAAATCATTTGTATTTAGTTGCATTCAAATGAAAGCAAGAAAAACAGAAGAAGAAAAAATGCCACTCCTGTCAAGAGCTATTGACTGTCATGTCCACTGTCATATTTCTGATATTTTGTGTCCACTTCTTCCTGTTTCTACATGAAGCTTTCCTTATTAGAGCAATCAATGCCTTTGTTGATCACCGAGGGGAAATTTCTTGGCTGAGTCGGGTTCCTGCGTGTTCCCACAGAGCAAAACGAGCCATATTTAGCCTCTGGCATTATCCCCCCAACCTCACCCACAACTTCTTGAATGTTGACATTGGCCTTACCGCAGTTGTCCTCTTCAAGGACCTTTCTTTTATTTTTTCTCACTGGCAGATAAACATACGCACACTCTTACACAATTATACGCATGTGCAAAACACTAAAAAGTATTTCCGCCTTGCCTCAGCAGGTAAAGTCTCAAATGTATTGTTTTTTTTTCTTTAACTGGTTTAAGCTCTGCCCAACGGCTACTGTTCAGTTCCACAGACCTGACAGGAGGCTCTACATGAGCTGGTCACTTAAAAAAATATTTATGCTTATAAAACATCAAAATATTTTCTTTTCTGCCTTGTCTCATCTCTTTCTCTCTCTCTTTATTAAACTCGTTTTTTTCAATCTTTCTCATTTCTTTCTCTCTCGTTTATGAAACACATTTGTTTTTCACTCTTTCTCTCTATATGTAATCATTTAATCCTTATTCCTGATTTTTTACGATGAGGAAATAATAAATTTGTCTCTTAACCCAGTTTATAAGGAATTAATCATTTTTTCTTGATGACAGATTTATTTGAATGTTATTCTTAAAGATTTTTTCTCATCAAAATAAGCTTTTGCTGTGAAATATTTTTTTAAAAATCATTTCACCCCAAACAAGGTGATAATGCCACTAAGACACAGGGGGTTACCGGGAGTGAAAGTGAATGAGAAGACTTTAGTGAGGACTAAAGGACAATAAAAGAACAGGTTTTAGGAATACAGAAGTTGGTGTTTGATATTGGATTTGAATTTTTTAAGAACTGGGGTGGTAGGAAAGCAAGAAACTAGAAGAGAGTTCAACACACGAGAAGTGCAAGAAAAGAAGCTATTAGAATAGAACTTATTTCATCAGTAAAATGATGAGACCTAATTGCCAATCTAGTAGTATTCTTAAATTCATGTATCTCTTTCTAAAATCCTTGAGCATCCTTTGGGTTTTCTGGTATACAAATTTATTTGATCAGCTTTGGATATGGGGCCAAATACTGTAAGAATCTCTGGAGAAAATGTTTGTCAGCATACGAGTCAGTCTATCATAAAGCTTCATTTAGAATCAGAACCTTAGAAGGTCAATTGCCATGATTCTCAACCTTCTTTTTATGCATGAACCAATTTTACTCTTTTAGGTGGACCCCCATAACCATTTGATGAAAAAAAGTCTATTTTATTTTTTCTAATAGATAAGGTTAGGAATTTTATTATAGAAATAATAAATGTATATGCTTTATTTTAAAGTAAAACTAATTTAATAGGGACACTAACTTACATCATCTCATTTTCTGCTAGTTTTAGAGTTACTTTTCTATTTTTAATATTTTAATATGGCGTAGATCACTGCAGAAATTCCAATTCTCACTTATATCAACTGTTCCAAAATGAAATTGCACTATGGACCAGGAACCCCCAATTTAACCCCCACTAGAAATGTTAAATGGACCCTGGCTGAGAACACTGGTCTATTGGATCGCAAGTTCACTCCAAACCACAAGTGGAACTCATTTATATGATCCATTGCTAAAGATCCTGGAAAAAATAGTTTGTTCCTTCTGTCACTCCAAGAAGTAACTGACTGCTGCTATGCTAGTCAGATTAGACCAGAAATGAAGTATTCTTGCCATATCGGGTTTGGAGCTGCTCATAGTTCAGCCTTGGTGGAGTTCAAAATCTTTTGTGCAGGCTTGTAAGGATATCTTATCCTCCACTCAGCAACCTCTTTCTCACAGATTCAATGTTGAAAGCCTATTACTATTCTGTTGCTATTTCCACGGCAAATGTTCAGATGATATCCATTCTTTAGTTCCAACAGTTCAGAGCTTTACAGCTAGGATGTAGCATGCTACTTTTTTTAATCATTTCATCCCAAGCAAGGCAATAAAGCCACTAAGAAGACACAAGGGATTACTAAGTGTGAAAGAATACAACACAAAAAAATTATTAAGTGCAACAGGAATCATTATCGATTAACATTGATTTAAAATTTTTGAAGAGCAAAGATAACTAGAAAGCATTGAAGTCACAAGAGAGTCCCACAAGCAAGAAGTGCAAGAAAAGAAATTGTTAGCATAGAACTTACCTTTATATCTATCCAATCTAACTGTAAAATGATGAGACCTTGTTGCCAATCTAGTACTGCACTTAAATTCAAAAAGTCTAGGTACCATAGTGAAGAGCTCATCCAAACAATTACCATGAAAGTATTTATAGAAATGACACAGGGAAGCTACGTTATGGTGGTGTGAAAGTGAGGGAAGCAGAGATGCTAGGTCAGGACCAATAATATTGCAGATTTTACTTTGAATTTTATCAAGAATCTCTATCACAACTTTTAAAAAATCAAACTGCAATGAATATTTACATGAGGAAAGGGATATTTATTCTGTATAAATTACAGAAATGTGGCACAAGGCCGAAGTGGGGATTGGGGAAAGGACGGTCTTCTTCTGTCTTAAATATAACTTAGCTAGCCGCAAACACTGACCCAATCATACATCAGGAAAGTTCATCCAAACAATTACTGTGAAAGTATTTATAGAAAAGGCACAGGGAAGTAACTTTATGGTGGTGGGAAAGTGACTGGAGATGGGATGCCAGGTAAGGACCAATAACATTGCAGATTCTTCTTTGGATTTTTATCAAGAATCTAAATATATAGCAGGCACACTGCCAATATGTGGCAGCAGTATTCAAAGCATTGACGAAAGGTAGACTTATCAATATGTAAGATAGATTCTAGTATGACACAGTGAACCAATTTTCTTAGCAGCAGAGTTGAATCACTTTTAATTTCTTTGGTACAGATGTACAATGTAAAACAGATTTTTCCCAAGAACTGCTATTTTGCGGAACAGACCCTTGCTTTGATGCTTCCTTGAACACTACAATTTTAACCTTTGCTAGTCAAGTGTTACTTGTTATTTATGCTTTTAATCTTCACTTCCTGCCACATCTCTTTTTCATTCATATCACAAACCTCATTCATCATAACCATTTTAACAATAACCCGCTACATTTAGCTCTCGAGATTTGCATTAGTATAAAAAAATTTAGAAGATTGTCTACTTTCAAATTTTATTCATTACCAAATGATCATCGCCCTGGGTATGATGATAAACTACATCTGGCAGCAAGACCTCTGATTTGGAGGTTTTAAGGAGTGTGGAACCATCTCTTAATTGCTGTTGCTTTCCAGGTTCACCCTGACCTGGAGTGATAACACCTGTTAGGGTCCCAGATATGGGTAAATAGATAACCCACAAACTGGGGTCAAAACACTATGAAAGTATAAAAATAGATTTTTATAGTAAAAATACCAGCAATATATTTTTGAAAAAAAAATTATTACCAGCAATACATTTTTCAAAAGAAGAAAATATTACCAGCAACACATTTGACTCTTGACAAAAACCCTCTTTACAAAAATACATCAATGAAACTTGATCTACAAACTGATTTCTTACAAAGAATATATATTTTATTCATATGAACCTACCCGAAAATTTTTGTTGGCATTAAATAAACCATTGAGGTTAATATGCAGTAAAACAAAATAAATACAAACCCAAATGATCATTATATAAGATCTTTTGTATTCATCAATCTTTCCAGAATGTGAAATATATGACTGAAAACACTGGTGTCTTAGTCCTTTGTAAATGGCCTGGTCAGATCTGACTGGTCAAATATGTATATTCAGAATCAGATCAGATAATAATACCAATAGGACATAGAGGAGTACATGTTATTGAACTACCCTGAAAAACATGGCTACTTTGATATACCTGCAATTTGCTTCCAAATGAGAGATTTATTTTGTTATTTTTCATCAATAGATAATTGGATTTCAATACCATCACAACCAGGCATTGACATGAATGCCCAGGAAACTTTGAAGGTCTTTTTTTGACTTTGACTACTAGTTGGTGAAATAGTTGTGATGATCACTTGGATTTTGGTAATACCAGCATGTAGTGTTGATAGCAATAGATGCTGCTATTTAGCAGAATACTGACCCATTCCAAATGTGGAAAAAGGCCTTTTTAATATGGGTATCCTCTACCTACATGGGACCTGAGTTGAAAAATGGTCCAGTAGAATTTTCAGAAATTAAGATATTTAACATAATTTCCACTCATTCCAAATATGGCATAAGACCTTTTTAACTATTTGGGTCCCCACTTGGGACCAAAGTTAAAAAATATCCAATATATATTTAGAATATATTCACTATATATTCTGCATTTCTTACTAATTGTATTCAGTTTCACAATCAAAACCAGACATTCATGAATAAAAATGCTTCTACAATTACAGCTTGTGCATAATTCTACCAAAATATCTATTATATAGAAAAGTTTACTTTGATTTGCCTTGATGAAGCCCAACAGAGGAAAAATGCTTTGGCTAAGTTTTCCTTTTGTCTTTATTCATATTGTACTTTTACAGATATATCTTTAGTTATATCTGAAATTTTACACAAAAGTTTACTTGTTCAGATAAATCATAAACTGAATTAAAAATTGAGTATCCTTCAAATTGGTAAAATTTGTAAACAAATTCTGTTTGGAAAGGGTTAAAAATATCAAGTAGAAATTGAAATGCCTGTAGCCTAATATATTTATTAACCAAATTTGTTATTATTTCATGAACTAGTATCCTCACCTTGATTGTTTTTATTACAATTTATAATCTGACAGTCTCTTTGACCTTCCACAAATCTAGACTGCATTTCATAATCCTTAACTGTTCAGAACATTATTTTTTCTATCTCATACTTTTTCAACTCATTCATTCAAATAGTTAAGTCTCCTATTTGTGTGAAGGAAATCTTGAATTGGACTTAAAGGAAAAAATGATGTCTTTTTTTTTTTACATTAAATGCATTAACGGCTAAATATCGTTCTGATTAACCCTGGTTCTCATTTCGTGTTTACTTCTATAATTTCTGTAGTCCTTTTTAATATTTTCATCTCTTCTGTTTCTTTCATCACTCATATTTCCTATTATTTTGACTTCAGTTTAAAATGATATTAGAACAAATAAATCATGCAATGGTGAAAATAATTCATCTCAAAACTTCAGGCAATACTAGTTTGGTATATTAGGTTTTTGCACCGTCCTTCCTTCCTCATTATGTGTCCAAGAAATTCCAGCTGTCTCGTACCAATTTTTAGCATAAGTGTTCTTTTTTTCCCCCTTTTCCTTAAAACTTCTTTGTTGCTTACTCATTCCATCCATGGAATTCTTAGTATTTTTTTGTAGAACCACATTTCTATTGCCTTCAGTTTTCTCTTCATCTGTGAAGCGATTGTCCAGTATTCACTGCCATACAAGAGGATTTGATATTGCATAACATTTCAGAACCCTTTTTCTAACAAAATCTTTTGAACAAATTTCCTGTTTCTTAGTACTTAGATTTTGGAATGCATCTTTTGCTAATCCAATATATGTTTGGATCTTGGTGTTGTACTTTCCATACTCTGTTAAAACAATTCCCAGATATTTAAACTTCGGTATTTGTTTGGTATTGACATTTCCAATTCGGAGTTCACATCTTGAGCTTTTTTCACTTACAACCATATTCTCATCAATGTTTTAACTTCTGACCGTGTAGTGATTTGGAACTTTACGCGCCACTAATAAGAAAGATAGTGAAACAAGGAAATATTCATTTTAGGAAAAAATAATTATTTCAGAAACAGTTATTTTAATTGTACAGAAGCCTCTTTATAGAATTTTGAGAAGAGTCACTTTTAAGAAAGGGTTTGTTTGTTTCTTTCAACACTAAACAAAAAAGACATTTTATGCGGGATAATGGTTAGTGATGCTAGTCTGGTTGGTCATTACTAATGATTAGTGAGTTTGATCTTCACTGGGTGCCCCATACGAAATTCAACATTAAGGAACCCAACAAGGCTTGATGGGTTATAAAATTAACTAACAGTCAGCATGAAGTAATGATGAACAAAGCTAGGCTGGTTGACTATCAATACTGAAAAGTAAATATGATCTTCACTGTGTGCATGATGCAAAAAATCAACATAAAATAACCCGGCAAGCATTAATGTCATAAAATCAGCCAACCAACAATTGGTTTAAGTCAATGGTTAATGAAGCGATTTGACTGATTAGTGAGTTTGATCCTCACTGGGTGCTCCATACAAAACTCAACATTAAATAACTCAACATGATGTAAGATCAACCAACCAACCTAACTAACCAAACACTTGGTAAAGGTAATTTGTAGGGCTGTATTAAAGGCATGACTAAAAGACAATGACTACTTTCCAGTGTAATAATCACTCTATAGTGTTATAACTATCCATCCTATGTTATTTAAAAGATGAGAAATAGAAGGATCAACTACAGAGGCACCAATTCTATAGCTATAGTGAAGAAGCCCTCAAACGACAAAATTCATATCACAAAAAAACAAAAAATAATTTAATAAAGGAAACATTAATCATTTAATACAATATCTTAATATTTCATCACTTTCTGTAAACCTTTATATAAACAATGTATATTCGAGTTTTGTCAGAAAGGCTTCAAAACTTCTGAGTTATGTGTCTTGATGTACAGGATGCGATGGGTAAATTGTCGCCATTTTAATTTTACATATGCACATTGTTATAATTTTAATTTTGCGCATACACATTGTTTTTGATTTTGTTGACTGCACGGTATAGTAGAGTCAGTTGGGTACTGTCTGTGGGGAAAAGAGAACCATGACACAACTCACTCTGCCAAAAATTTGGAAACAGCCTGTTGTACTGCTTTGTATTCGCGCAGGAAGCTCCAATACAAATATTTCAGAGTGTTTGGGTGTCAATCTGAGGACAGTGCAGAGTGTTCGTGAAGAGTTGAATGAGTCTAATTGTGATTATAAAAGGTACAGCAGCTTAAAAAAACTCACACTGATCATTCTGATATGAAAAGAACTCCTGAATTTGTCGATGAGGTCCTCAGACTCAACATGGAGGTTTACATCAAGTGTCTTGACGAGGTAGTGCTGCTCTGAGTCAAGAGGGTGGCTGCTGGAAGAACCTATGTCTGGCAACAGGACTCTGCACTATGCCACACAAGCAGGAGAACTCAGTCATGGCTGTCAGACAATTTCCGCAAACACATCACCACTGGCCACCTAACTCTCCAGACTGCAACTCCCTTGATTATTATGTGTGGGGTGCAGTTGAGTGAGAGACTAACAAAATTCCTTGTAATCCCAAAGATGAATTGAAGGCAAGGATTATGGCAGCATTCACCAACTTAAACAAGGAGACCGTCCAGAAGAGTTGCAAGAGATTCCAAAGTTGTCTGAAGGCTGTGGGTGAAGCCAATGGAAATTTTATTGAATAAATTTATTCTTGAGCATTTCAAGATATTTTTGTGTAATTTTAGTATTGTTGTAACCTAGGGAAGGTTACTGAATAGAATAATCATACGAAGGTTGGTAATGAACAGTAATACTTAGGACAAGAACAACACATATAAGATTTGTCACCAGTGCATAAAAGAAGTTGTCAATTGCTAGAAATGAGTCAAGTGTATTCCACAATGATTCTCCAACTGCAGATCAACATACAGTATTTACTATTGTATTTATATGAATGGGGACATACCCATTATCATCTGTAGGTATGCTACAAGTATATAAATATCTGCTAAAATGAGATTTCAGTGTTATTTTCATTTTAGCATAATTTAGATGACAATTTATCCATTGCATCCTGCATATATGTGTCAAATGAAACTCTTCGTTTTCCCTTTTTCCAAAATCTGCATTGTCAGAACTCCGGCTCATCAGATGTATCGATTGGAAGTGGGGCATTCAAAAAGTGAAACCAAAATTTAGAAAACTCCATGAACTCTGATTTCCTGACACATTCTGATAATAGACACCTTTGAATATCAGTTGAAATAATTTTTTGATTTAAGATTTTTTTGATCTATCTTATGAAGGTTTAAAAATGGTTTTAAATATATATATATAAATGTATACAAAACATATGAAACAAAGGGGAGCAAGAGAAAGGATAAGTAAATAGAAAAATATATCATGTTATCAGTCTTGACCTGGCATCTTGGCTTCAGTCACTTTCTCACCACCATAACATAGCTTCCCTGTGCCTTTTCTATCAATATTTTCATGGTAATTGTTCTCATGAGCTTTTCTCTTTAATACCTTGACTTTATAAATTTAAGCACAGTATTTCTATGGTGACAAAGGAAAGAGTACTGAGCTGCTGCATGACATCTGTCCTCCTATACAGCAGCGAATGTTGAACGGTATCCTCAAGGATGAAGAAGAGACTCGAGGTGGCAGAGATGTTCTACAGAAGGATGCTGAGGATATCACAGACTGAGTATGTGAGCAACAGTGAGGTCTTGGAGAGGATGCAAACAAGGAGGAAGCTTATGCTTAACATAAGGAAGAGGCAGATGAAATTTCTGGGACATGTGATGAAAAAGGAGGGCCTGGAGAATCTGATACTCACAAGATGAATAGAAGGTAAAAGAGACAAGGGGAAAACAGCGCATGACATATGTGGTGGGCTTGGGCAGGTGGATGGTGGAACGTGGTCTGGGGGAGTTGACAGAGGCACAAAACTTATTGAGAGCCACAAGGGATAGGGGGAAGTGGTGGGCCATGATTGCCTACATTCTGAAAGGACATGGCACATAAAAAGAAAGAAAAGACTAGATTAGTAGTTAGGTCTCATCATTACACAGTTGAAAGAGCTAGATGTAACCTTATGTTAAGTTCTATGCTAACACTTTATTCTCTTACACTTCTTGCTTGTGGAATTCTCTTCTGACCTCTTGCTTTCCAGTTAAGTTTGATCTTCAAAAATTTAAATGCAATGCCAATCATTATCTTCTGTCTTCTTAAATCCTGCTTGAATACCAGATGTAAGAGGGCCAGATGGACAAATCACAAGGATATGTTGGCATCATAACATCCAAATGTTTTTTTATGGTACATCCAGTGATGACCCTAGAGTTGCTGGCACACCGGACAAGCTGAACTTCGGCGCTTTATAAGTATAATTTTTTAAAAGTTTTACAATGAGAAAAACTGAAAATGTAGAATAACGAGTTTATTACAATATACAACTTCATACAAGCTGAATAAAACATTCATTATCCTACCTAAAACATTTTTTCTTGCGTTTAGATCTGCAAATCTTTTTATGGTACTTTCTACACGTATTTTCTTTACAAGATTATTTTCTACTGATAAAATAGCCAAAGAATTTAATCTGTCTTCAGTCATGGATGACTGCAAGTATATTTTTTAAGCTTTAGTTTTGGTAGATCCCAAACACATGGCATCCTGGGTGACTGCCTGAGATGCAGTATCCTGAGCCAGCCCTGAGTACATCCACTCTTCATAGCCTTCTTACTATACTTGGTTTTTTATAAGATATGGGGCTAACAAAAAACAGCACTAGTAACATCTCATGTAAATATAGAAAAAATATAACAGGGAGATTAGTGATCTCCTTAAAGTCAAATTTAAAGAATACAGAAAATGTCTTAAAATAATTTTCAGACTTTGTTCAATTTCATAATGTGTGACGTCATTTGTTTACATTTGGATATGCTTTGAGCAGTTATGAATGTACATGAGAGATTCATGGAAGATTGAAGTTTAAAAGCAGTAAAATCGACCTTGCTAATCAAATGATCGTCCGTGGCTCGATCGGTTAAGGCACGTCAGGCTATATGACTGTTCCATATATTATACGGGTTTGATTCCTGTCGGAGGATGAATATTTTCTATGAAAATTTCTCAGGCATTCAGGCCGGTAAATGTTATTAATACTGTTTATTATAAAAAACGGAGCATTTACTTAAATATTTGTATCTATAAAAAGAGTGTATTAACATAAAAATGTCTTAAAATACAGAAAATGTCGAGAGAAAAAAAATCTTGTATAGCAAGTCATGTCTGGTGAATTAGGGTGTAATAGGCATCTGTTTATCTTGCAAGATAATTGTATCATCCTGTTTGATCAAAATTCAGTCCTTTGGTGGTGAGACTGGAGTAACATCTCCAGGGCTTAGGCCTAGGTGATGGTATATGGGCACCACCCAGGTCATATGCCCATACATTTTGGTCATACTGACAAGTTTCAAAAGAATACAGGACATTAAATTTGGGGCCAACTTGTCTAATAGAGTGTACTTTACTCTAATGAGGTAGTCCAAATAATAGAGAAAGTTGATAGTGTTGAAAAATTGAAATAATCAATGTTTATTCATTTATTGGCTAAATACATAAGTCAGACTCAGTGTGACATTTGTTACTCAAATGGGACACAGTACGGAATTCTTTCTTTAGGAAAGAACTGAAAACAACTCCACTTTAAGAATTAAGAATTATGTTACTTAAAGTAGGAACAAATCTTATTTTGCAAGCATTGATGCTAATATTAAAATTAACAGTTTGCTAATGGAGGCATAGTGGGATAATGGATAGGGATTCAGATTGAGTCATCAGAGAGCTGTGTTTGAATTCCAGTTGATTTTGTTACATTCACTTACATGAAAATAGCCTTGGGAAAAGGTATGAATCTTTATCTTCTTCCCCTAGCTATGAGTAAATAGAAGATTGGGTTCTATACTATTTTATTAGTATAGCTTCTAAAACTTTTACAGCTACAAAAGAATTAATTTAAAATAAATAGATTGAATATTATGACGGTTTAAATGTCACCATTTTTTTAATTATTTCATGATTGGTGAATTTGATGTGTTTTTTGTTTTACTTTTTAAGAATTTCTACAAAATTATATTTTATAATGATGAAATTACACACAAAAAAAAGTAAGAGTTAAAACAGAAAATTGAACTTACTTGTAAATATTTGAATGTTTTTGTGATCTTGACAGATTCTGGCATGGTGCATATTTCCAATTTAAATTTTGGAGTCTACAATTAAAGTTTGTATTGTGGGGTATAAATATGATATCTGTTAATAATTCAATAGATTTATCAAACCTTCTGACCCTGATGAGCAGTGTTACATGAAAATCTGGAGTCAAGTTTATTGAATATAAGTTTTGGTTTAGAGAAAAAGTCTCTCATACAAAGATTTCATTCCAGAAAATAAATACAGGAAAAAAATCCCCAAAATTGTCAATTTCAGATAAAGAATTTTTATAGGGAGATAATAGATCTAAAAAATATTCATTTATAAGAGAATCAAGTGTGTATATATATATATATATATATATATATATATATATATATATATATATATAATAATTTTAGTCAATTCAACCAAAGCAAGGCAGGTTTGTTTTGTTTTATGGCATATCAACCTCAATGGGTCATTTAATGCCGACAATTTTTTTGTTTTCCTGGTAATATTTTTGTTTTGTCAAAAATCTATTTCTGTTAATATTTTTCCTCAAAAATGTATAGCTGGGAACATTATTTTTTCAAAAACGTACAGCTGGCAACATTATTTTTATAGAAACGTATTATCAGAAACCTTGCTGTTGGACGTAGTTTATCATCATACCCAGGACACGGACATAGTTTATTGTCATACCCAGGATGCAGACATAGTCTGAGTTAACTATTTGCCCATAGCTGAGACCCTAACAAGTGCTACCACCCCAGGTCAGCGTGGACCTGGGAACACCAGCAATTAAGAGGTGGTTCCACACTCCTCAAAACCTCCTGATCAGAGGCCTTGCTGTTGGATGTAGTTTATCGTCTTACCCAGGACGTGGATGCAGTTTATCGTCATACCCAGGACAGACAAGGTAGGAATGCCACTAGTACACGGAGGGTTACAGAGAGTGAAAGTGAGAGAAAAGACTGGGTATAGGGTGATTGAGGAAAGGATAAATGATGAATGGGGTTCAAGACAATAGAATATGATGATTGACATTGCATTTAAATTTTTGAAGAATGTAGTTTTCAGGCACGCAAGTAAATGGGTAGGAGTTCCACAGTCGGGAAGTGCAAGAAAAGAAACTGTTGGAGTAGAAGTGTCGGTTACATTTAACTATTTCAACAGTAAAAAGATGGGACCTAGGTGCCAAACTAGTAGCACGCTTAAATTCATGTAGGAAAGAAAGCTTGTCAGAGCAGTTGCCATGGAAACATTTTTAGAAAAGACAGAGGGAAGCCACGTGAAAGTTATGATTAGAATAACATTTTTATACTGAATATCTCTTTTGTATGTTTGGCAGCAGGAAGAGGAGCAACCCAAGGTGGAATCTATGAACTGGAGATGAAGTACAAAAATTTAAATATCTGGGAAGTGTTTTAACAGAGGATGGAAAATCTTACATCAAAATCCAAAGTGCATTGGAATAGCAAAAATGGCTTTCCAGAATCTAAGAAAAGTATTACAAAACAGGAAAATTTCATTAGAAACAAAGAAAAGCATATTAAACTACCATGTAATGTTGGACAATTTCCTCACAAATAAAAAGACTTGAGGCAACAGGATACTGAAAATACCATGGAGTGAGAATGCAAGTAACAACAAAATTTTAAGGAAAATAGAAACAAAAGCAGAAAGAGACAGTTGAAATTTCTAGGTCACATAATGAGGAAAGAAGGCTTGGAAAAATTGACACCCACATAACATTTTGAAGACAAAAGGGATATAGGAAAGCAGTGAATAAACTACTTAACAAGATTGTGTCAACGGATTTCAGAACATGAACTAGGAGAGATAGTTAAAAAGAAGGATATTACTGAGAGCTACGAAGGATAGGAAATTGTGGAGAACCGCGACTGCCTATGTTCTGCTGCGACACGGCACATAAAAGAAGATTACGCAATAAAGTGGTGACTAATTTTATTTAATTCATCAGTTCTATTTTAAAATATTTATTCTGGCTATTCCAAAGATAACTTTGTCTTTCTAATTCAACCAGGTATATTTGCAATAGGATACTTAGTAAAAAAAAAAAAAAACCCAAAAACAAAGAAACGCTGAAGGGCAACTTTCTGTCTTTTTCTATCATCGAAGACAAACTTTTTCTTTAAAATAAATAAACAAAAAATAGGAAAAAGGAAGATCTTGAAATAATTCAAGCTTAACAATTGTGAGTAAGACAAGACGATTGGATTTCTCTTTGTTATTTCATGTCGACCAATCAAAATAAATGCCCATTTGGGTGAGTAAGGGAGATAACTAATTTATCCGAGTCTTAGATTCTGCCCGGATGAAAATGCTGATGTCAGGTGTCAATCATTTTTGCCACTTATCCCTTGACGGAGTCAAGTATGTCTCTGTCATCAGACATTAAAAACAGTAACTCTCCTTTATGGATACAATTAAATACACGCTAAAAAAAAAAAAAATGAAGAAAAGAAATGAAGGCGGAACACCCTCTTGAAAACACACCCTCTTTTTTTAATGTTATCTTTTTTTTTTTTTTTTGGTTTTCTCCCCCATTCTAGTATGTGCTTGGGCCCGTCAAATTGCGACGACACTGTGATTGATTCGTGCTAAATAAGTTTTCGAAAAGAGAGGGAAGGATATATGAGAAGACATGAAAACGAAACTAGGAAGTGGGGTGAATAAGAAAAGGAAGAAAGAATATAAAAGTGAAAGAAAATTAAAGCGAATCATCGTTTGAAGCATCATCGCTAAGAATCGTGTTTTTAGGACGCATCGGTCGTTTATCTGCTTTCTGTCCAACCTGTACCCCCAAACACACAACCCGTCTCTCTCTGTTCGCCTCTTTTAATATCATAAAAAATATTGTTCCTTTCTCTTTTTCACACTTTTGTACTTGAGTTGATTTCGTTATCATTTCTTTTTTCCCCCCACCTCTTTAATATAAAAATATTGTTACTTTCTCTTTTTCACACTTTGTGCTCAAGTTGATTTCATTTCCTTTTCTTTCTTCTTCGTTTTTTTTTCACCTCTTTAATATCATAAAAAATATTGTTACTTTCTCTTTTTCACACTTTTGTACTTGAGTTGATTTCATTTCAGTACTTTCTTTCGAGTTACCATTTCATACTTTCTTTCTCGTTTATTTTCCAGTTCTTTAGTCTTTTAATCTCATAAAAGTGTCATTCTTTTCTTTTTTTTCACACTCTGTACTTGAATTGATTTTCTTTCTTCATTTTTTCTTCTTTCTTTTCTTTCTTACTTTCTTTCTTACTTTCTTTTCTTTCTTTCTTTTTTACTTTTCTTTCTTTCTTTTCTTTCTTACTTTCTTTCTTACTCTCTTTCTTTTCTTTCTTTCTTTCTTTCTTTCTTTCTTTTCTTTCTTCACTTTTTTTTTGTCTCCCCTTAAATTGTGACTATTTTATATTTATGTTTATTTTCGTAGCGGTGGTTTCGTTTTCTCCCATGCCTCCCACCCACAAAACCAATACTCCCCACCCTTAAAAAAAATCCCGCCCCAAATTCCCTCCTCATCACCATGAACATCATTTTCGCCACATCTTCAGCCTCCTTGTTCTCATCCTTTTCATAAAAGAAAATCACTCTCCAAAAAAAAAAAAAAGGAAAAAAAGTAGGTGTGTGTCGGGGTCCCTATTGTCTTGTTGCAATCTGTGGTGACAATAACGCATTTACATGCATACGAGCGTTAGCACGCCTGAACGCTCGATCAGCACATCTCCATCTCAATCTCACCACCCTGATGCCAATCCACCCTCTACTCTGACCCAAACTCTAACCCCAAAACCCCCGTCCACTTTACCCCCAAACTTATTAAGATTATCTAGGCAAGTTCTGATTGGTCATTGATAACCTGGAAGAATGGTCGTCTGCCAATGCTAACAACAGACGGCCAAAATGGTGGATCCAATTGATTTCTTTCCTTTCCTTCTTCCAAGGCGTGACACGTAATCTACATTGGGATTTACGTAGGATCTATTTGTATCAGGGGAAGGAGGCAGACACTTTAACAAGTGACACAGCTAGAGACTGTCTGTGTCAATAGTAACTGTTTTTATCAAACAATGGAAGCTGAATTCTAGGGGCCAAAATGGCTGCCAATCAGTTGGAATCTTGCTTGAGTGTACATAATATTCGTCTGGCATTCATCTGGCCTCTTGCGGATAAAGATTGAAGAAACATGTTTGGATTTTATTTAGCTTGGGATATATTTCCTTTACTCTTTATTTTATATTTAGTTTTACCTTGAAAAAAAAATTTAAAGCAAATCTGATGAATTTTTCGATTTTCTATTAACATAATGTTGATCAATAATTTTTCTGTAGGAGAATTGCCCTGAACAGCTTAAAAACTTTCTTGGGATTTATTTACAATTTTTATATATTTCATTTATTCGACCTGATTCTGTTTTGATGGTGCAAAGGGGAATATTATATAGAAAGCACTTTTTATTTTGTTCAGCTAACTATATTGATTTATTTTTATTTTTATCAATTCTTTTTCTTCTTCTCTGTGCTGTGTCTCTCCAGGACGTGGGCGATCGTGGCTCTCCACATAATCCTGTCCTTTGTAGCCCTTAGTAAAGATGGTCTCTTTACTATATACCTAATCTCTGTTCTGACAACCATTTATACAAAGTGGCTATTCTTCTTTATCTATGTGCCATGACTCTTTAGGGTGGGAGCGATCATGGCTCTCCACAACATCCTATTCTTTGTAGCCCTTAGTAAAGTCTGTCTCTTTGCTATATCTCCTAATCCCTGTTCTGACAAGCATTTACACAAGGTGGTTGTTCTTTTTTGTATGTGCTGTATCCCTTCAGGATGTGGGCAATCATGGCTCTCCACAATTTCCTGTCCTTTGTAACTCTTAGTAAAGTTTGTCTTTCTGCTATATCTCCTAATCCCTCTTTTGACATAATCAGCTCCTTAGGTTGGTTATGTGTTTCCTTCCTCTGCCCAAATTACTTATTGATATAAATTTAATTATATATCTAAAAAATAATTTGTTTGCCTCTAGTTCTCATGGATATTTAGCAGTTTTTTTGACAAGAAAATTTAGGAAAAGTTTTTTTAATTTAACTACTTCAATTGGCTTTTGAACTTTCCATTTTGGGAAAAAGGACTTTATGAGATTCATTGACCTCAAACATAAATTAATATTATTTATTTATTAAATAAAGATGAAATCTGAGTTGAAATTAGTTTAAATATAATTTCTTATGTGATACAGTTAAATTCAATTTTTGTGTTGAAATTAGTTAATGTAATTTCTATAACAATAAAGTTATAGAAAATCAAGCACTCATACATTTAACAGGAATCATGTTTTTATCTCTTTAATGTATCTTTTGTTTTTGTGCAATAAAATTCTTCTGCTGATAATGCCATTTCATTGATGAAACATCAAACTGAAGTTTTCTAAATTGTTTTTTATATTACAAACTGTCATCTTTCTTGTTGATTTATTTCCTTGACAATCAGGCAGTTGAGGGAATATTTCATTTGGCAAATGTTTATGGAGTGACTTAAATACAATTATTGATACCTTTTTATCAGTGCCATGTCTCTTCAGGGCCTGTAAAATCATGGCTCTCCACATCATCCTATCCTTTGTAGCCCTTAGTAAAGTTTGTCTCTTTACTATATACCTAATCTCTGTTCTGATAACAATTTACACAAGATTGCTGTTCTTTTTTATTTATGTATTGTCTCCTTTCACGGTGGGGACGATCATGGCTCTCCACAACATCCTATCCTTTTTAGCTCTTAGTAAATTTTATCTATTTGCTCATTAAACTTAATATTGAAAAATAATCTTTCCTTTTAATTCATAATTTTGAAATAGCCCAAAACTTTTTTTCATTTAAATAAAAAAAACATTTTACCAAAATATGACAAATCACACATTTTTGATTGTGGTTATTTGTTAATATGGAGAAAGGATTTTTGATTGTTATGATATTGATTGCTGTTTTATTATTGTTTTAACGATATTGTTTAGATGTGACAATTTAAAAAGAGAACTTTTGATTTCTCTTTCATAGAAGAAATTGTTTCTCCTTTTTCATGTTTTTTTTTGTGTGTGTGTGTATTTCTTGGCCATCCCCTGTCTTTAAAAATTTTTCAAGAACTTCATCAAGTTTGATATTGATCAATCTACACTTTTAACCTCATACTGAAGATTTTGTTTTTAAAATGTTTTGATACAAATAATAAAAAAAGAAGATATTTGTCTCTTGCGTATTCTTTCTTTTCCTTTTTATTATCAGATCATGAAAAAAAGAAGATTTTAGAAAATTTTACAGAATCAGATGGTGAGAGGAAGAGAAAATGGAGATAAAAAAAACAATAGAAATAGGAGAAGGGTGCAGAGAGAGAGAGAGAGGAAGGAGAGTCTACATAAGTGAGAAGAAAACTGAAACAAGAACAAGAGTAAATAAACAATTATTAAGAGAAATTAAGAAAAAAAATAAACCGAGAAAAAATAAATAAAGACTATTGTATATTCTCATGTATAAGCCAACTTAATGTATAGTGTGACTCCTGAATTTTTAACCCCTTAAAAAAAATACCTGTGTATAGTGCAATCAGTCACTGGAAATGCATGATTTTTAATCTCTTCAAAAAAAATTACCTGTGTATATTTTTTGTGTAAGAAATTAATCATAAAAACTTACACTATACTTGAGTATATATGGCAGTTAAAAAAAAGGAAATAGCTAGAATTAGCTATAAATAAACTTAGATTGAACAACTTCAAGAAAGAGCTTCAACCTTATTCTTCATTGAATATTTTAAAGCTATTAACAATTTGTAGTTTTGAATATTCACGAAGACAAATAAATAAATCAGTTAGTAATAAGCTTATCCTAATTTGCCAACCAGAGACAGTTTTCATTTTTTATTATAGATTTACTTTTCTTCTATAATAAAGTGTTTTCATGATCCAGCAGCCTTTAAGCTTCAGGGCTGACACAAAAAAGAATGTATCCAGAGAGCTTATGTCACTGAGACAGACCTGGACAATCCCACCCTGGATGTATGGTAAGCTTAATCAATAGACAAGTAGACAGAAAGAAATATGAAGAAACTGCAATTAATAAGGAGAATAAAATGTTGACAAGAATAGCAAAAAAGGGAAGTGATAAAACAAAACAAAAAACAAAGATGACTGACAAAGAGAAATAAAGAAAGATGGTGGTTAGGGAAGCAAAGAAAAATTGTAAAAATTAAGAAAGAGCAGATTGGGAAGGAGAGTTGAGGGGAATAAAAAGATTTAAAATTGGAGGTAATTTCTCAACATTATTTAGAGGGGAAATGTGCGAGGAAAGATTTGAAAATTGAGAGGAAAAGAGAGAAAGAATACAAGGAAAAAATAAGCAAGAAAGAGAAGACAGAAAGGAATAGATAAACAATAGAAAAGAAACAAAAGAAAGAAAACAATGAAGAATACAAGAAAGAAAAAAAGAAAGAAAATAGAGAAAAAGCAGGTCAGAAAGAGAAACAATGAAAAAGCATGAAAGAAAAAAATAATAAAAAAGAAAGAAATGAAAGAAAAAACAATGAAAAAATAAGAAAGAAAAAGAATGATGTAAAAGAAAAAGAAATTGAGAGAAAAGAATAAAAAAGTGAGAAAGAAAGAAAACAATAAAAGAGAGAAAACAATGAAAAATTAAGAAAGAAAAAGAAAATTATGAAAAGAAGGGTGAGTGAGCAAAGAATGGAAAAGTAAGAAAGTAAATGAAAGAAAACAAAAAGCAAGCAAGAAAGAAAGCAAATAAAGACAATGCAAAAGAAAGAGAAGGAAAACAGAAAGAAATAAAAAGAGAAAAATAATTGAGGAAGAACAAAGAAAGAAAACATAAAGAAAAGAAAAGAGATAGGAAGAAAACAAAGAAAGTAAACAATAAAAAAGCAGGAAAGAGAAAGAAAATAAAAAGCAAGAAAGAAAGCAGAAAGAAAGAAAGGTAAGGCAAAGAACAATAGAGGGAAAACAAAGAAAAAAAGAAAAGAAGAGAGAAAGGAAGAAAACAAAGACTGGAAAAGATTAAGATAGAAAAAATGCAAAGAAAAGAGTCCAAGCAAGCAGGATTAGGAATGAATAAAAAGTAAAGAAAGAAAGTGAAATATTTCTTTACAAGAAAAAACAAAAATACAAATTTCCTGTATTTGCAAGGAACCAAAAAATAAATGCCAAATAACTCCAAATAAAAGCAAGCACTTGAAAAATTAAAACAGAAATAAAAACTAATATCTACATCATAACTTCTTATTCTTAATTCTAAAAGACAGAGAAAAATCAACAGATGTAAATTTACGTGTGTGAAATAGAAAAAGAAAAAAGAAAACTGATTTGAAAGGAAGCAATATGGTTGTTGTCGTTTCCGACCATGAATGCATATTATGGCATTGATAGAAAATCTTTCTTTTGTGCACTTCCAGAGGAAAGAAGGAGAAAAAAAAATAATTTCATTACTTTTGTTACTTATTTATTTATTTTAAATGCTTTCTTTTACTAGATGCAGCCTGAATAAAAGCACAATTAGTTTTGACAAATTTATAACAGGAGGTGAGAGATCAACATCTCAATCAACCCAAGGATACAATGTATATCTTTCTGACACAGCAACTCTTTGCTCGATTCTTCACTGTCATCCTTTTGTTGTTGATTTTTATTTTTATTCTGATCCCTTTCTGATGTATAAGAGAACACACCCACAAGACATATGCTGTTTAGACTGCACTAAAAATGCATTCAAAGCATATACACACATGCAAAATGACAATGGAAAAATAACAAGAAAAAAAGAATGTTCGTTAGAATGGGATTTGCTTTCTTGAGTTGATCCAAATTTACAAGGATAAATCAATCAATAATGGAAGAGGACATTTTATCATTTCCTACCTCTTGATTGCTTCAGTGTAAGCAATTTCTGTCTTTTCCTTTCCAACTTCATCCATTTTCTGTCATTTTGAAAATCTTGTTTTAAAACCTCATATATATATATATATATATATATATATATATATATATGAATATCTCTCTCTTCCACTGTTTATATTTATGTATGTGTGTGTGTATTTTTCTCCCTCTCTCTATATATGTATATCTTTCTCTCTCTCTCTCTCTCTCTCTATATATATATATATATATATATATATATATATATATATATATATGATCATTTATCTATCTATCGATATATATGTGTATATGTATATCTCTATATATATGATCATCAATCTATCTATCTATATGTGAGTATATGTCTGTGTATATGTATATATACACATACACATGCATTCATATATGTGTGTGTATATATATATATATATATATATATATATATATATACATATCTATATGTGTGTATATATATATATGCATCTCTCTCTCTCTATATATATATATACATATCTATATGTGTGTATATATATATATATGCATCTCTCTCTCTCTATATATATATATATATATATACATATCTATATGTGTGTATATATATATGCATCTCTCTCTCTCTCTCTCTATATATATATATATATATGCATATCTATATGTGTGTATATATATATGCATCTCTCTCTCTCTCTCTCTATATATATATATATATGCATATCTCTCTCTCTATATATATATATATATGCATATCTCTCTCTCTCTATATATATATATATATGCATATCTCTCTCTCTCTCTCTGTATATATATATATATATATGCATGCATATGTATATATATATATATATATATGGATATCTCTGTATATATATATATATATATATATATATGGATATCTCTATATGTATGTATATATATATATATATATGCATATCTCTATATGTATGTATGTATATATGTGTGTGTGTGTGTGTGTTTGTGTGTACATATCTTTTCATCTCTATATATCTCTGTGTATGTATATGTGTGTGGGGGTGTATGTGTGTATATATATATATATATATATATTGTTTGTGTACATGTGATGTTTTCATGTTCTTTTTGTTCTGCCTTAAACATAATTGATCGTAAATATCATTTTGTTACTTTTTCCTCATTTTTTTCCCAGTGCAAAGAACTGTCTTATTGAAAAATGTTTATCATTGCCATTTTTTTCCACATAATTCTGATTGATTTTGATATACCAATCATCTATTAAGTTTATTTTTTCGTTCCATTTCAGTATTTTTTTCTCTTGTTTACTCTCTTTATTTTCTTTTACTTTTTATGTTTTTTTTGTCTTCCATTGTTTCTGACTCTCACACCTTTACAGTTTTATTTCTCAAGTAGACTGGCAAATCTTGCTTTGGTTGTTGTCTTTTTTTTTATATACATGATTTAATCTGAGGTTTCTAATATGCCAGCTTTTGTTTCTTTTTTTGTTTGATTTATTTTTTTAGGATAGTTTTATTTTTGTTTTTAATGTTTTTTTAATTTTTTATTTCAATTTTTTTTGCAGTATTTTTTATGCTTTTTTGTATTATTCTACTTTTTAGTACTTTTCAAGTGTTTCTTCCTTAGCACTTTTCATAGTTCTTTTTTTTTTTACTATTTTCCCCTTTCTGTATATATTTTTACAGTATTTATCACCTTTGTACTCCAAGATATTTTCAGGTATTTTTGTTTATTGCATTTTACAACAGGTAACTGTTTCCAGCTTCTAGTGATTTTTATTTCCAGATTTTAATTTCTATTTTTTAATTTGCTTTTCATTCTTGAAGGCCTTTTTAAATTCTTTAAGACTCTCAGCTTTCACATCATCATTTGTTTTTCA
>OZ038501.1:4070749-4223249 GCA_964036315.1 Acanthosepion esculentum | reverse complement strand
TTTTTTTAGAAGACTTGAGTTTCGTCACTTCAGTATTTTCTGCAGAGAAAGATTTCTTAGGGAATTTTATTTTTAATCATGTCATCCCAAGCAAGGTAATAATGTCACTAAAATACAAGGGAGAAGGAAACAAGAGATAAACCTGTTCAAAAGACAGGGAAGAGTGTGAACCGGGCAATAGGCAAACCTATCTATTTCTATTGAATATTTGAAGAATTTCAATATCTTAGATCATTTTGCTTGCTTTGAATAAATCTGTGGACAATAGGCTTATTTTTTAGAATAACAAGTGATTTCAATCTTATATGGCCTTTTGTAGTCATTTGTCTGAGTTAGTGTGATCAAAGAAACAACTTTACATTGCTTGAAATGCAAAAACCTTGAAAAAAAACTACTCAGATACACATTGTCTATTGATTTTTATAGATTAGGATAAATATTTGTTGTAATTATAGAGGTGATATTATTATTATTATTATTATAGATAATAATCATATTGTTTTCAGATTGTCATGATGTTACCACAAATCTCAGCAGCTTAAAGAGCCGTATTTATTGTAACCATTATTCTTCCTTATTATGAAGGACATGAAAAATGTCTTTTAGTGCCTCTTGTAGACACAAAGCTATAACTCCTTTGTCAGTCTTTGAAAGAAAAGAAAAGAAAAGAAAACAACTAAATTAGTCCATCAAACAGATATGTTATTGAATTGTCTTTTTTTTTTGCTTTTTGTAAAATTTATCTTCAGAGATATCTTACGAAATGAAAAAGTACAGTTGATGATATAAATGTTTAACATTTGGCACGTTGTCATTTATCATAATGTAGAACTCTGAGCAAAAAAAAAAAAGAAAATTTTCAGCACACAAAATTTAAAATGTAAAATTGTGATAAAATCATAAAATTAAAACCAGAACTTAAACAATTTTCAAATTTAACTAAAAATATTTGATTACAGATATTTCCTAAGTTAACTTAATCTGGCACAAGACAAATCGATCTTACTTAGAAGATTATGTAACATTAGTTTTCCAAGAAGGCCAAACCTACCTGCTAAAAATCTAAACTTTTACCATATCTCATTATTGGCAAGAGTGGGAAAAAGACAGCTAAATCAAGGCCTGAAAATAAACAATTATAGTTCAGTAGTGATTATTGGTGAACCTGAGAGGGCAAATGGGGTGGTCTCCCTCAGGCTGCAAATTTTTTGGGGGATGACATTTAAGTGAATTTGTTTAATGAAATCAGTTATGCCATTTTTTTATCCTCTTGTTCCACTTGCACCATTTTGACCTAAATTCATTTTATTGTTAAGTAATACACTGGATATGTATTTTGAAGATTGTACTTCTTTGTTTGCTGTGTCCATTCAGGATGCGGGTGATCATGGCTCTTCACAACTTCCTATCCTTTGTAGCTCCTTCTCTTTTTTACTATCCCTGTTCTGCCATCAGTTTACACAAGCTCGTTTTTGCTGTTTCACTCAACTACCTCATTTTGAAATGTCTTGTGAGTGTAAAATTCTCCAGGTCTTCTTTTCCTCATTATGTGTCCGAGAAATTTTAGCTATCTCTCATGAGTCTGGTGCTGTAAGGGAATTTATTCATGCCTCTCCACATCTTCCTGTCATTTGTTGCTCTAGGTAACTTTTGTCGTTTTATCATCCCTTGTTGCTTCTGTTCTTCTATCCATTCACACAAACTCATTATGTAGGGGATCATGGCTCTCCACATCTTCCAGTCATTTGTTGTTCTAAGAAACTTTTGACACCTTACCATTCCTCTTTGCTCCTGTTCTGTCATTCATTCACAAACTCATTCATCATCATCCTTTAACATCCCTATGGTTGGTCAGAACTCCATTGAAAATCCCTTTTCACACTGTTCAGTCCTGTATTGCTGTTCCCAGATCCCCAATGTCCAACTCTGAGTTGCAAGCTGTGGTGTCTGAGAAAGTCAATTTTCATGAGAAGACACTACCAGAAGGATGCCATAGGATTAAGGATGAGACGATTTCACTGTCCGCAACGTGAAAGAGATAAAATATATCACAACCTCCCCTGAACCATCCAACTTAAGTCACTTGGTAATACATCCATCAAAAGAGTTGGGAACTTCAAATATCTTGGATCTCACATAATAGATTCCCCAAAAGACTTTAACTTCTGCAAAGCTTTTGCATGGGATGCATGTAACAAACTTCACAAGATTTGGCGCTCAAATCTTCCATTCTCCTTAAAAGTCCAAACCTTTTGAAAATTGATTGAACCAGTCTTACTGTATGGATCATAAACTTGGATGTTATACCTTTCATATAAAGTCCCTTTATATATAGTGACCTTTCCTGTAAAGTACCTTTTGGATTTAGTTACCTTTTTCATAATGTACCTTTTGGATTTAGTTACCTTTCATATAAAGTGCCTTTATATTTAGTTATCTTTCCTATAAAATATGATTTGGATTTAGTTACAATTCATATAAAGTCCTTTTTAGATTTTGTTACATTTCATATAAAGTACCTTTACATTTATTCACCTTTAATATAAAGTGTGTTTTATTTTTAGTTACCTTTTATATAAAGTACTTTTATATTTAGTTACCTTTCTTATAATCTATCTTTTATATTTAATTTATAATTTTTTAATAAATTATTTTTTTATATTTATTTACCTCCATGTATGTTTTTATGTAAGTTTCTATTTTGTACAGCAAATGTATCAGTTCTGCGTACTTTTTATGTTCTTTAGAAATTGTTGAATTTTGGACCAAACCAATCTCTACCTTTTTTACTCTAGTGTGATTTGAACCTATGTATACCTTTTTGAATCTAGTGTAAACTGAACATATGCATCGAGTCAATTGCTTCATCCACCGCAAGGAAAGTTGGCTCCCTGTGCCAAGCCAGGAAATTTTTCTCCCTGGAATCGATCCTCCAAATTTATAAATCAACCATTCGCCCTTGCATGGAGTATTGCTGCCATATATGGTCTGGAGCCCCTGCTGTTTGCCTCAGGGTTCTTGATAAGATCCAGAGACAGATATGCAATGTAATTGGCCCTGATCTGTCATCTCATCTGTAGTCACTCTCTCACAGATGCACCGTTACCTCGCTCTGTCTTTTTTACAAATACTTTCACGGTAATTGCTCCGAGGAGCTGCTTTCGCTGGTCCCCAGGCCTCATGAATTTAAGCGTCCTACAAGGCTGGCATCCCGTTCCCACCCCTTCACCGTTGAAACTGTTAGATGTAGATGTCACTTCTACTCCAATAGATTCATGTCTCGCACATCTCGCCTGTGGAACTCCCTTCCTTATTCCTGTTTCCCTGACAAATATAATCTCCAACTATTTAAGTGTAACGTCAATCGACATCTCCAGTTGCCTTGATCTATCCACTTCCCTTCTCCACATCCTTTCACCTTTCATTCTTATCTGCTCTCGCTCCAAATCTTCTGTAACCCTCTTGCCTTGTTCGATCCACTATCTTTCTCCACATCCTCTCCTTTACCACTCCTATCTGCTCTTCCTTCAAACCTTCTGTAACCCCTTGCGTGTTAGTGGCTTTCCAGCCTTGCTTGGGGTGAAAAGCTTAAAAAAAAAAAAATGCCTGCCTTTTTGACTTTTGTGTAAACTGGACCATTTTTTATCTTTTTTGTCTTTAGTATAAAACCAGTCCTATTAATTCATTGTGATTTTTTCCCTGTAAAACTTATATTCAACTTTAATCAACCCACCAAGGGTTGATATATAGTTAAATTAAACCTCAGTAATATATAAAGGATGCTGAAAATTAAACTTCTTATTTATCACGGCAAAAATACGTCTTTTTTGCATTTTTAACAATTGCTTTATTCTAATATAACATTGGCAGATTGCGATGAAAAACATTTCTGATTAAAAAAAAAGCAATGGCAAAATTAAGCAGATTTTTTTCTCCTCACTAAATAAATAGCAAAACATGTTTCTTATTGATTTCCCTTAGGAAGCTAGAAAAGAATCTTCTATCCAATAATATTTGGTGTGATTTATCAATAAATAAATAAAACGGTATTCCCACTTAACACCTTTTTTTTCAGACCTGTTCGTAGTATAAACGCTTTTTTTTTCTCTTTTTACTTGAAAGTTTTACCCAGATTATAACAAGCCAAAATGGAGAAAAAAATGAAATAAATAATATTTTAAAACTTCTCTTGTAGATAATTTATTTTTGTATCTTTTTTTTCTACTCAATAATATAAAAACACGTTCTGCCCCACTATTAAAAAGAATAAAAATAAAATCCAGGTCACTTCCAGATTTACAAAATCTCAGTGACAAATAAAGAACAAAAGAAATAGAAGAAAGACAGAAGTCAATAATTCTTACTGACAAAATTCATAGGAACTTTAATTTCTACTGACAGGTCATTACTGCTCCCCATGGGGGATGGCAGCGGAAATATATCCCAAGAGTGTAATTAATAGCATTATTAACGGAGAGTGTATTAGAAGTTTCATTCAGTGTATCTCTTGCTTTTCAGATAAGTTGTATGATTGTGGAACATATCATATTTAGGGAAGAAAAAGGAGCTCTTTTTTTGTCTCCTGGATGTATTTTTTGCCTGGACATGAGGTGTCTGATTTTGCTGTTTGAATGAATTTAGTTAAAGGAAGAGAAGTTAGACTAAGTGAGAATTATTAACTCAGTTCCTCCATAAGGTGTTTGATATTCACTTCTCCATCGGATAGACACAAGTGGGAGCTGATTGCTTGGAAATTGGAACCTAATAGGAAAGTTAAATCTTGGCCAGTGCTAGTTGTTGACAGAGAAAGGGGAGATAAATGTGTAGAAAGAATTGTTTTGTTTTACCTCTGTTTTATTTTTTTTTTAAATACCATGTCCCTTCAGGATGTAGGTGATCATATTTTTCCACTTATTATCTCTGATTTGCCTTGACTTCTTGGGGGAAAATAGAGCAGTGGTTTCCTGTTACCTTCTTCACAGTTTTGAAATTAGAGTATTCCTTTACTTAAACTGACTGACACCTGAAGTTAAAGAGCTCAATCTGCTCTGATATTTGACCCATAGATTAGAGAATAAGAAACAAATTCATGCTTTTCTCAAGAGTATTCATTTGAAGATGAATACCGCATGGACATTCATTTAAATGTTGGCTTTGTCATCCACTGCTAAAAGCAAATTCTTTTTTATTAAATTTATATTATAATTAATTGGAAATGTTAAATATAAAAAAAATTAGTTATTATTAAAGTATTGCTTCTGGTATACCACTATGGCTGATAAAGTAGAGTGCAGACAGGTCAAAGATTCTTTCCTGCTTATTCCTCATCTTTATTATTTAGAAGTAGTTCTGTAATTAGGAGTTAATAAACCTGGAGTTATCTACCTTACCAACACCTTTTTTTTTGTTCATTTATAATTATTAAAAAGTTCTTGGAAACCAAGTGACCTGAATGAACTGATAATTGTTTTAAACTTTAAGTTATAGTATTTTAATGGTATTGCACAAACAGAAATCATGCTATGATGTGCCAACTTTGTTGTGTGATGGTAACCAAGACACAAATATTAAAATTTCCAGAAATTGACTCATTATGATATAGATAATTTTGTGGATGAACATTTTTTTTAAAAATGCCATCTCCTTTCAGAACATAGATGATCATGGCTTTCCACAGATTCTTTTTTCTTTCTTCTTTTTCTATTTTTCACCCTTATACAAGGCCCAAGAGCCACTCAAGGTAGAGGGTTACTGACAGAGTTTGTTGTATGAGTAGTAAGAGTAAAAGGTAAGAGGCATAACTTAGGAGGATATGTGGGAAAGATAACGGTTAACTTCAGACTTGAACAGGTTAAGATTGTAATATTTGGGAAAGTGTCCTCTTTGGAGTCAGTTCCATTAAGAAGCAGTTCATGGGAAGTTAATTCTCACAAATGAGGGTGGTTCACCTCAGGGTACATGGCATGGTGAGTCTTAGCTCTGAGAGTTAGAGTTGTCAGAACTAAGGAATGTAGCTTGTCTGAACATTTTATAAAGTAGTGAGAGGATTTCAATGTTTAATCTGTGGAGAAGTGGTTGTCAGGGATAAAAAATTCATCAGCCACAACTCTGTGCAGATGCCTTTGGATCTATCAAGACTGGAAAGTGAAGATTAGGCAGCATCCATTTTTGCTTCTTTGAATTGTCATACTTTCTTGGGAAAGACATTGGAATGGTTTCCTGTGGCCTTCTCCATGGTCTGGAATTCAGAGCTTTCCTTCTCTTTTCTAAGTACCAAGTTTACCCTGCTATTTAACTGTGAGGAGAACAGAGGGATTCATGCCTTTCCCAAGGGCATTAGTGTGAAAGGGATTGCTAGACCAGAATTTGAACTCACTTTGTCAATTCTATTTTTTGTGTCAATAACCATTATACAACATGCACATCCTGTTCATGCCATTTAGAATGAGATTATCATTGTTTTTTATCGCCCTTGAAATATCAGTTACTAGCAGCCATACCCAGCTGGTCATTCAGAAAAAACCGTTCAATTAGAACGGAGCAAAAACAGCATCATGTTTTGAGGTAACAGAGTCTATCTTCTTCAATTACTTTAAAGTATTTTCATTAAAAAACATTTTGAATTAATGCAGTTACTGATATAACAGAGGTAGTCTGTATTTATTCAATCAAAGTTAGCCAAGGACATGAAGGGGTAAAACAGGCAACATGAAGACCCACTTCAGAACACAATTATTTTGGAGTTTTTGAAATTCAGTTTGTCAGTGTGCTACCAGGGATGTAAAAGAGGATACATTTATAAAACAATTGTTAAGTTTGATGAAAACTGGTTGAAAGATCGATGAAAAATAAGAAAGAAACAAGTAGAAACCACCATTTTTTGCTATTTACGCGGGTTTTCACTATATGGGTAGACTCAATTACCAAGTTAAATGACTGTTAAACTTATTGTTGGCTACAATTGAGTGAAGTTTGTATTAGATTGCTTGGAAATTGAGGGAATTTCTAGTTTAAAATTTGTGTTGAAAATGATTTTCCGTTATTTGTGTTTTTTTCGCTGAACACAGTAGTGTAGAAATAAAAATGAGGTATTGTTGAGCTCGTTATGATGTAAGTAACCTACATACCGAGTTTGAATGAAATCAGAGGAAAAAAGTTGAATTTATCAGCTTTATCGATTATTGATTTTTAAAAAATTATTGATTTTTTCACTAAGAACCTATCTCTGACATTATATAATGTATGTGCTAAGTTTGGTCAAAATTGGTTGGATGGATCTCGAGTGAAAAAATATCACAAAGACTGACAGACATCCTCTGTTTTATATATATAGATAACAAGCTTTTATAATTTAAGTTTAAAACAGAACCCCGGATTGTTTGGGTAATAGTCCACTACTGAACATGCTGAAACAAACCTGCCATATTTAAAGCTAGATTGGGAATACAGTAGGGAAGTGTCGAAGATGATATAATCATTAAATTTGAAATCTGGGAAGTATTCACTTGTAAGAGCAATCATCTTTTTAAATTAAATAAAAAAGAGAAGGAAGAAATAAAATTGTGGGAGAGAGACAAAGGAAAGCTGAATGAACAAAAGAAAGAAATGTGTTAATGTGAGAAAATGAGAAAGGAAAAAGAAAGAATGAAAGAAAATTAGGGAGGAGAGAAGGGAGGAAAAGAAAGAATGAAATTCATAGGAAAAGAGAAAAGGATATAAAGAAAAAAAGCTAAATAATAAAATTATGTAAACAAAAAAAATGAAAGCTAAAAGGAATAGATGAAAAGCAGAGAAACCCATTGCAATAACAAAAAGAGGAAAATGAAATAGTGAAAAAAGAAAAAAATTAAAGTAAGGAAGAAAAGAAAAAGAAAGAATATAAAAACGTAAAAATAAAGTACAAGAAAAAGAAGGAAGTTTTCTCTTTCTCTCTCTACCGTTTTCTGATCGGAGTTTCTCTCATTATTGCATCATTTGCAAGTGTAATCCTTGCATCTTGCATCTGCATAACTTAAAATAATGGAAACAACAAAAAACAGGAACGGTGGCATTTGGGAGGGCATTGTGGGAAAAAGTGTTCGTCCCTTTGAAGCCATTCATTTTCATTTATATAGTAATTGAAAGAAACCATAATACTAGTCCACAAATGAATAATAAGCCATAACTAAAACAAAACAAAAAGTCAAAATCAAGGTTCATTGAGTGTAAAACTGAACTGATTGGTCAAATTGGTCACGGTGAATATTCCCAAACCTGGATCCATCAAAATCTCTGACATTTTTTTTTGTCTTATTTTGTTTTCCTTATTTTTTTTCTTTTACTTTTTCCCTTTGTGAGCACGTGTGTGTTGGGGGGGTTGTTGTTGTAGTAAAGCAGTGTTGGCTAACATTGAAGAAAATCACTTGTTTCAAGTCAACTGATATTTTGTCATCAGCCGATATTGTTGACCTCAGCTGAGATTTTTTGTGTATGGTTTTGTTTTTAGTTTTCATTTTGTTTTTGTTTTTTAATCAGTATTTATTGCTTGAAATTGTGAAGAAAAGAATGTATAGTATTTATTTTATTTCATTCATTTATATTTTTCCTTAATTCTTTCTTATCTACTTTATATTCTCCTCTTGTTTTTGCTTTCTTTCGTCATTTCATTCATTCCTTCTTTTTCTTTCTATTTCGTTTTTATTTTTTTCAACTCACCAGTTCTTGTTTTTCATCCACTTTTTCTTTTAGGCCATCTTAACTATTTTATCTTTTTCCCTTCTTTTTCCTTTTGCTTTCTTTTAATCAGATCTTCATTACTTTCATTTTTTTCAGTCAGTTTTCTTTTTTTTTTTTTTTTTCATTCATTTTTTTTCATTCTGATTCTATCAGATTTTTATTTTCTCTCTTCCCTATTGTGTTTCCCTTTGCTGTTTCTTTTCTTTTTTCATTCTTAATTTTGTCAATCAGTTTTATCTTTTTTCTTTCTTATTGTTTTTCATTTCCATTTCTTTTTTCTCTTCTTACTTATGTCAACCAATTTTTGTTTTACTTTTCTTTCTTTCTTTTTCCTTTCTCTTTTCCATTACCTTTCTTTTTTCACTCTTACTTCTGTCAATAAGTTCTTTCTTTCCTTTTTTCTCTTTTACATTTTTTATTCTTACTTCTATCAATTAGTTTTTTCTTTCTTTCTGTGTCAGTCTATTTTCTATTTCCTTTTTTTCATTTTTACTTACATAAATCAGTTCTTTCCTTTTTTTTTCCTTTTTCATTCTTACTTCTGTAAATCACTTTCTTTTTTCCTTCTTTCTCTTTCTTTTTTTTTTTTTACATCTACTTTTCTCTTACACTATTTTCCAAGTCACTTCTTAAAAGGTAACAAGGAGACATTTTGGTGATCTCTTGGGAGGTTTCCACTCTTTCTCTCCCAGACTGACAGCTGTTATGGAAACTCTAAAAGAGTCTGAAGACTCTTCTGAAGTGGGTGGGGAGAGAAAAAATAAATCAAGAATAACTTAAAAATTTATAAAAAAAAGAAAAAAGTCTGAAAATCCTTGAAACAAAATAAGGAATGCATTTTCTAATATCTTCAACAGCCATTGCAAAAACACTGATAACTTTGAAATACATTGTAGAAAGCAAGTAATTTTCATTTCTTCTCTATTTTTCTTTTTCTCTTCCTCTTTTACTTCTTGTATGTTTTTGTTCTTTTAATATGTTCTTATGTTTTTTGGAAGTGATGACAGCAGACATAAAAGAGAAGAATTGTTTTCAGATGAAAATGTTTTTAAGTCAAATTGAATTCTCTATTTACAAACGAGGGCCACAGCAAGACAAAAAAAGAAAAAAGCAGACATTAAAAAATCCTTTTGATAAAAATCACTACAGCATAATTGTGAGGTGATTTCACAGGAATTGTCAGCTTTTTTGTTATTTTTTTGGTCTCTTGAAAAAAAAGAAATTCCACAAGCTAAAGCAAGTGCTTATTCTTGGTCGAATAAAGTAGTTTTTAGATACTTTTGTTTTATTTATATTTTTACATGTTTTTTTAATTTATTGATATACTGTAGATGCAATATTAGCCAGATGTGACAGAAAGGAGTTTGCTGGCTTGAAATATACTGATGGGAACTACTCAACCATTGTGAAGTAATGGAAAAATAAAATTTATTTAAGCCTCTCGAAGGATAAAACATGTAAGGAGTTCATAGGTATCACAGTGACGTTACCTTGAGAACTGCTGACAGCAAGAATCCATCAAGAGGAAAAATATCTTGAAAGTTTTCTTTTTACATCTTACCTGTACGAGTTTCTTCAGCTCAATGGTTGTGATGTGAACCTGAGAACAAAAAGTGCCTCATTCTGGTTTCAAAATACAGGCAACACTTGGCACCTTTTTCTGTATGCCATTTGCCTTCAAGACATTGACGATCATGGCTCTCCACAATTTCCTGTCTTTAGCTGAAAGCTTAAATTTTTGGTAAAAATACATTTTTGTCTTAAGGTTCCATTCTATAGACTGATTGTAACAATCTAATCCAACTCTCTGTGATTTGGTAATTCCAATGGCCTAGTATGTTTTAAATCTTCCACCAATCTTCTTCTATGTTCTATTTCCCTTCAGGACATTGGCAATCATGGCTCTCCACAATTTCCTGTACTTTGTAGTTCTTAGTAAATTTTATCCTTTTTGTTATCTCTCCTAAACCCTGTTCTGCCATCCATTTACTCAAGCTTGATAGGTAGGTTATGCGTTGTTTTCCTCTATCCCTCGTGCCTTCAATCAGTCTTGTGAGTGTCAAATTTTCTAAGCTCTTTGTCCTCACATGGCCTAGAAATTTCAACTGTCTCTTTTTTATGTTAAGTTTCCTTTTTGTTTCCATTTTCTCACATGTTTCTCCATGGGATTCTCATCTTCCTTTGACATTTCTGCTGCTTCAAGTCTCTTCTTTATTGGTGAGGAGATTGTGCAGCATTCACTGCCATATAGGAGGATTGATATTGCATAACATTTTGGTACTCTTTTCTTTATTGTAGATTTTGAAATTGACTATCTATTTGTCGTAGCATATCTACAAATGATAATGGGTATGTCCCCATTCACATAAATACAGTAGTAAATACTGTATGTTGGTCTGCAGTTAGAGATTCATTGTGGAATTCACTTGACTCACTTCTAGCAGTTGACTTCTTCTACGTGCTGCTTGTGAATCTTATATGTGTTGTTCTTGTCCTAAGTATTATCATTCATTACCAACCTTCATGTGATTCTTCTATTCAGTCACCTTCCCTAGGTTACAACACTATCGGAGGATGCTGAATAGTTTTGAGTCTGACCTTAGTTGGCCTGAGAAATTTTCATCAACCCATTGTATATTTCTTTCTCAAAGCCTTATATGAGCAGGTATTTATATATTTGTATAAAAGATGTAAAATGTGTACGTGCACACACATACACATATTTATATATATATGTAGTCCAGAAAGCTTTTCCATGGATCTACAGAAATATAACATCTCATTACAATCTTTAACAAAATATACTATTGGTATAACTTAGATGCTAAAATGATTTCTTTACTCTAACTAAAATATATAATTTTTTAAATCTCTAGCCAGCTTTGATTTTTTTTAAAAAATAATGTGTGTATCTATTTTGAGTGTGTGTTTGGACATATGTGTGTACATCAGTGTGTTTATGTATCTCTCTGTCTGAATTTTATGTTTATGATCAGTACTGCTGACTGACATCATATTTCCTCAACACTATCCAAGTTTTACTTTTCACCCAAACCCTCCAGTTGACATGTTAAGGCTTTCTTTGTTTTTTGCCAAATTTAGGTTGGGCTAAATTTAATTTGCCCTTTTTCAGTTGATTCATTGTGCTAAAAAAGCCTTATAGTGTATGGAGTAAATTATTTAAAATGGACATTTGAAAAGAATTAGTTGAAATAAAAGTGTGTTATTTGAAAAATAGAGCATACAAGCCATTAGAAATTTTCAAAGGATTATTTATAAAATTAAATCAAGAAATACATTGCCTATTAAGGCAATTTCTCCAGCTCAGATAGGGCTCAGATATATGTATTCCAACTAGCCACATTAATTTTATTTCATTCTTTTTTTACTTTCTTTCTTCACTTTTTTCCTTTCTTCTTTCTTTCTTCTTTATTATTAACAATGTCAACAAACTGTATTTCAGTCAATATTTTGAGGCAGGGAGTTAAAACAATTGATTTTGGATGCTGCTGAAGTCAAGAATGAAACCGACGCACTACAAAAGATTTTTGTTGCTTTGAAATAGATATACTTGAATGTTGACTCACTCAGGCTGAGCCTGACAAGCCCAATTGCCAGAGTCATCACACACACACACACACACACACACACACACACACACACACACACATATATATATATATATATATATATATATATATATATATAGTCTTAAAATGTGCTATATTTATGGGATAAAGTGCTCAATATCAGAGATAGAGCATGTGTAAATATAAAAGTGAACATAGAAGTCAACACTTAGAGGCTACTGTGTTATAAATGTAGTGAAAGTGCTCTACTGATTATCAGGAGCTGAATATGAAGAAATATAGTCTTAAAGTGTGCTATATTTATGGGATAAAGTGCTCAATATCAGAGATAGAGCGTGTGTAAATATATGCCTCTAAGTGTTGACTTCTATGTTCATTTTTATATTTATATACATATATATATATATATATAAACCAAATTACTAAGTTCATTGAAGTTCAGAAAGCTTTTCATCACCTCTTGCCACAAGTAAATCAGTACCCCATGATAGAAAAACATTATGGACTTCAGTAAATGATAACATGCAAACAAGTTCAAAACTCAGGGAGATTTCTCATGCCTGCACCTCCACACACACATATAGAGAGAGGGGAAGTAAAATTACAAGGTCCTGGGTTTCAATTTACCCAATATTAAGCAGATAGATAATATTATGGATTCCCAGAGCTGAGAATTAATAAAGATCAATACATGTACAGATTCTAAAACAAGCAGTGTATCAGCAGTATTCTGACCCTATATTAACACACTGTATATTTTCCTTGGGGGTTAACACAAACATGTACTCTTGCATACATATGGTCATATAGATGGTGAATATCATTGTATAATATACTATTTCATTTCATTTGTACTTGTTGTCACACTACAATAAGAGTTGAAGGTGGGCAAATAGAATGAGCCAAGCATTGTCCCATCATTCCCCAGACATGTCCAATGGAAACAGGTCAGGTGATTGTACCAGACTGGGAAGTTCTTGTATAGTTAGTAGCATGGGCATCATGTAAGTGGAGCAGCACATCATTTTACTATTGCAGGAATGGCAGCAGAACATGTTGAACAATATTCTGAATGTATGTGTTATTGATAAACGTTCCCCCTCATGAACACCAAAGATGAGTGAGAGTTCTAACGTATCACTCCCCACATCATGATGCTAAGAGATGAATTTGACTTTCATGGGTAAATGTAATCTGGATAACATTGCTCCTGAGGTCTACATTGAACAGGCAAATTAAACATCACTAACATAAAAACAGACCCTACTCCCATCACTGAATGCTACGTTGCCATTCTTTCTCCCAATGACACTACTGGAGAAATGCATGATCGTGTGGCTAGAGGCATGCATGCCCATCATTCTGGTGCAAATAAATGATTCCCAGTGACCTGTGTTGTCACACCTGGGGCTACATTTGCTCTGCTAATGCCATTTTCCAACTTTGTTAATCTTATCAAGCATCTGTACTACATTGTCATCCAGAACATGATGCTTTCTACACATGCATCACTGTTTGAAGCTTTGACACAGATGGTGCACTGGTATGACTGTTACTACATCACAGATGGCCGATGACTTTGAAAATTTTATCAGAATATCTACCCTCCCTTGGCATGCACATAGTGTACACTGGTAAAAATTAAAACTCTTCTTAATGGTGTTGCAATTTTATTTTCTGGTAGTATACAGGGTGCGATTGATAAACTGTCGTCTAAATGATGCAAAAATGAAAATAACACTGACATCTCATTTTAACAGATATATTTACCAAAATTACACAGAAATACAAAAGAGTAAATTTTTTCAATCTAATTGCCATTGGCTCAACCAGAATCTCCTGTAACTCTTCTGAATTGTCTCCTTGTTTAAGTTGGTGAATGCTGCCATAATTTTTGCCTTCACCTTTGGTATTAGAAGGAGTTTGTTTCACGCTCAACTCTCCCCATACATAATAATCAAACGAGTTGCAGTCTGGGGAGTTAGGTGGCCAGATGTAAGGGGTGATGTGGTCGCAGAAATTGTCTGACAGCCATAACAGGATTCTCTTGCTTATGTGGCATGGTGCAGAGTCCTGTTGCCAGTAACAGGATCTTCCAGCAGCCACCCTCTTGACTTAGGGCAGCACAACCTCCTTAAGGCACGATGTCGGCCTCCATATTGAGTGAGAGACCCTGTGAGAAGATGAATGGAAGCATAACATCACTATCACCACCAATCACTCCAAACACCATAATGTTGACTGGATATATCATCCAACTCTTTCTGAATCTTCTGCACTGTCCTCAGATTGACACCCAAACACTTTGAAATGTTCGTATTGGAGCTTCTGGCGCGAATGCCAAGCCATACAGCATGCTGTTTCTAAATATTTGGTAGAGTGAATTGCATCTTGGTGCTCTTTTTCTCACAGCTAGTTCCCAACTGACCGTAGTATATTTTGCAGTCAACAAAATCAAATACAAACAATGCACAAAATTAAAAATATAAAATGACAAGAAATTTACCCATTGGACCCTGTATATGAAGAAGAGTCAAAAAGTTCTTATGCTAGCCCACTTTCAAAAATTTCAGGGGCCAAATATCAGAATACTGATTTAGGGAAGTGTATCTGGCCAAGAAGTATTACATACTCTCCCATACATCTTATATATATATATATATATATATATATATATATATATATATATATATATAAATAAATATAAATATAAAAGTGAACATAGAAGTCAACACTTAGAGGCGACAGTCTGTTTCATGCTAGTGCAATCGTCAAGCAATCGTTGCCTGACCATTGCACTAGCTTGAAACAGACTGTCGCCTCTAAGTGTTGACTTTTATGGTCACTTTTATATTTACACACACTCTATCTCTGATATTGAGCACTTTATCCCATAAATATAGCACACTTTAAGACTATATTTCTTCATATATATATATATATATATATAATATAAACTGTAAAAACAACAACAAATATTAGAAGCTTTACCCAATTACGAATATGATAAGTCTTAAATTTAAGAACAAAGATATTAAGTATATTTTTTTAAAAATGACAAGGAAGTACAAGCTGATGCCATGTGTTTTTTGGAACAACGCTATGTGATATCCACTGGGACTTGAAGATGCAGTCTTCAGAAACCACCAGAGAAATGCAATGCATTCCCATAGACATGCACTTATTTATCTTAGCTGACACATTCATTTCATTCTCTGAGGAACTTTATTAGAGAACAAAATGCATCGGCTAAGATAAGTTTACCCTTTGTTTTTAATTCATATTGTCCTTTTACAGATATCCTCTATCTGAAAGTTTTACACTTAGTAATTCGCAGAAAATAAATGATAATTCTAACAAAAGTATAAATGTAAGGTTTCAACTATTAAAGGTGGTAGTGAATGTGTTAATAAAATTAATTTTTTTTTTATTTACTGAAATAAAGTATAACTCTTCATGGTAAAGTTAACAAAAAATGATTGGGTGCTGAAAAGTTCTCTGCTTAACCCACTCCCCAAAATCTGACCAGTGATCAGAATTTTTGGACTCCCTTCTTGTTTGGACTAAGAACTTTTCAGCTCCCCCTCATACTACCATTATGTCAGTATTTAAATATGTTATTAATAATTTTTTTTAAACATTTCATCTCAGACAATGCAATAATGTCACTAAGATGCAAGGGGTTTTTGCGAGTGGAAGAGAATAAAACTTTAGTGAGGAGAAAGGACAATAAAAGAACAGGTTTCAGGAAGGCAAAAATGGTGATTGGCATTGCATTTAAATTTTTGAAGAATGTAAGTGTCAGAGAAGCAAGAAGTGTGAGAAAAGAAACTATAAGAATAGAATTTATTGTTTGACAGCAAAAAAATGAGACCTATTTGCCAATCTAGTAGTACACTTAAATTCATGCTGTTGATGTACCAAGGGAGAGAACTCATTAGAACTGTTGACGTGAAAATATTTAGAGAAAAGGCAGAGGGAAGCCACATCATTTTGCTGGGAAAGTGACTGACGTCAAGATGCCTGGTCAGAACTGATAGCATTACAGGCTCTTCTTTGGAGTTTGCTGAGAATCTCAGGATATATCAAAATAAGTGATCAATAGTCTTATATAGAAATCTTTAATCATAATTCTAACTAAAGTATACCTGGCATCATGTAAGGCTTCAAATATTCAAGGTCACAGTGAACATGTTAAAACAACAATTTGGAATAATTATTGTAACTACAATTTGTTAGATAATTTCATAACCTTAACAGTGACATTTTCTACCTATAATGAATTTACCTTTTTTTAAATTGCAAATACAAAGGAGTCAGTTTATAATCCTTTGGACTCTTTGTCAGCTAGGCGTACTTGATTACAGCAAATTATTTTCTTGGGATTAGCAAACACCGCCAGAGTCCCCAGTGATTGACGTGTGGATCTACCAAGGTAAGCACCTATCAAAAAAGGCTTTTCAACTTGAGACAAAGTTCTGAAGGAGTGAAATAACTGTTATTCTTTTAAAAAAAAAAAACAAGATGATTTTTTTTAAAAAGATGTCTTTGTGATTTATGTTTTTTTTTTTTTTTTTCGTATTCAAGGTAAGCTGTAGACAAAAAGATATTGTAAGTAGTTACAGGAATTAAAAGGATTTTTGATTTATCCCTGAGCCGTCTTTTCAAAACCAGTGGCAGGAGAACTTCAAACCCTGGATTTGATTTCTGGAAGCTTTCCTATCAGAATACACATTTCTCTATGTTGTAATGGATAAGAAGGCTGTCTTGTGAAATAAATGAATTCAACACATCAAGGATTGTTCATACATACTTATACAAAGAACACCATCGCTCACAAAAGAAGAGAGAAAAAATTACGGTTACTTATGTACAGCTCAAAAAAGGGAAAGAAAACATTCATATGCTTAGTTGTAGTGTGTATCTATCTATCTATCTATCTATCTATATATATATATATATATATATATATATATATAAAAAGGTTTGTTACTTAGTTGATTGATGTTACTTTCAGCATCCTGACTCCAGAGTTTCAAAGACAAACTCTTCGGGAATCACTGTATCCACTCGTCAAGGAGTATCAGTGTATATATATATATATATATATATATATATATATATATGTGTGTGTGTGTGTGTGTGTACCATGGTTGGATGACATTTAGAAGTTGGTCTGCCAGGAAAAAAAAAATCTTCCCTAGTGTAGACATGTGAAGTGTTGCTACTACTATATTCTGGTGCAAAAAGAGAGGAAGAGTATTTATGTTTTTTCTTTATATTGACTTGAATACAACACTACCTAATGGCAGACAAGATGGGGGATAATCCCTACATTCTAATTATTTTGTAAGTTTTGAGAATAAGTATTCTGATAGTATTTTTTCTGATTCTGTGTTTTTAGTCTGCATCTTTTATGCTTTGATTACTCTTTTTTAAATGTCATGTCCCTTCAGAATTTAGGCAATCTTCTCTCTCCTCGTGTTCCTTTTCTTCACTCTCTCTGACTTACCATGCCTTCTTCAGAAAAATAGTGTGGTGATTTCCTATTGCCTTCTTCATGGTTTTGTCATCAGAGTTCTCCTTTTCTTCAGGATATAGGCAATCATGGATTTCTACAGATCCCTTTTCTTTATCATTAATGAAATGCTTTCTTGGGAAAGATGGTGGACGAGTTCCCCATTGCTTTTCCTACAAAATATGAATGCAACCGAATATAACAATTATGGAGGAATCAGTCTTAATAATGATACATAAACCATCCCACAGTTTATGCCATATAAAATCTTTTATTGGTAGGAGTTTGCTCATGCCTTCAAAAATGATGGGACATTTTGTTAAGTTTATCCATGTGCATCTTAAAATATCTCTACCAAATTGTTATATTAATATGTTTTAATTCTGGAGTGATCAGTATGTTACTTGATGACAATAGAAAACCAACCTTCACTTTGTGTCAAGTATAATCTCTTATTAATACAAGTTTAATCAAGTCATGAGAAATGATGGCACATTTTAAGTCCTTACTATTAGATTTTTTTTATGTTCTGTTTGTAAGTCCTTAATATCAGTAGACAGTTTTTGCATATATATTTTTATTTGATGTTTTCTTTTTTATATGCTGAGTGCCTTCAAGATGTGGGTGATCATGGCTCTCCACAGATTCCTTTTTTTTTTTCATCTTTGAGTGTTATGACATCTTGGGAAAATAATGCAGTGGTTTCCTGTTGTCTTTACTACAGTTTAGAAATCAGAAATTTATTTCTCCTAAACTCACTGACACCCAAGTCTTAAGAGCTCAGTCTGCTCTTCTTTTTAACCTTTTGCTTGTGAAGAAGACATGGATTAATGCCTTTCCCAAGGCAGCTTATACAAAACTGAATGCAATGGACTAAGCTGGAATTGAACTGGGTTTACAGTTTCACCTGGTAACCATTACTCTACCATCACATCCATTTGATAGTGGATGCAAGAATCTCCCTGAGATTGTTAAAAACAATCAAGATTAAGATGCTTGTCTACTACTTTGTATGACTTTTTGATTATTTTACATCATCATCATCATTATCAGTGACATTTGAGCACCTGACCAGCTCCCTCCATGTGTTTCAGTTGCATGCCAATGTCTGAATCTCTGTGAGTAATCTTCCAGTCCACTCAATGATATGGTCAGCTTGTCTTTTTTCACTATTTACATTGTTCGGACTATCATCCTCATTTTTGTTGCCATATTTATCACAACGTTTTGGCCATTGTACACTCCGGCCTTCTTCAGGTGGTTGGAATGTCGAACTGAACCCTTTATTTCACTCTAGTTCCACGTGCCAATCTAAAGGATGTCAGTTGTCTCCTGTTAATTCACTTCTCCAAGTTCTCCACTGCCTTAACCAGGTATTGAACTCACTTTTTGTTCCTGTCACTGGATCTAACCAATGTCTTTATCCACTGTGCCATGTGTCCTTGAGGACATCTGTGTATGAATTTCTGGGTATTATAAACCTAATGTCTTCAGCAACCATTTTTTACCAGTGCTTATATTGCAATTTTTGCTGTTATCATTGATGTTTTTTACCAGAGCTCATATTGCAATTTTCGTTGTTATTATCGCTTTTCTCTGGCACTCCTTATTACTGGTTCCCATATTGTATTCATTTCTATGTTTGGTCGGTTCTGGAGATTTTTGTGGCCTAACATATGTGCTGATTCTTTAAGTTTATGAATTTTCCAATGATGTTCTTTGTCTATGATTTCAACCTGATCTCACAGAGAGAGGTCATCTTTTTTTTCTCTCTGCCTATTATTCTTTTGTCTAAAGTGGAACTTTGTAGGACAACAGTGGAAAGATTGTTGGCACTAATGACATGCCTACTGCATTTCAACTTTGTCTTCTTGACAGAGGTTGTGTGATCTTCCAGTGGGCCTATTTATTGTCTAATAGTGACTCATACTGTGTCATTTGTGATGCTGTCTGCTTAGGAAATACGAAGTATGGTCATGTAGCATCTTATTTCTAGTGCTTAGATTCTTCGCTCCAATTCTGCTGTTAATGTCCAAGATTCACAGATGTACAGAAAGACTGAGAAGACCTATGCATGCAATAGTCTGATCTTTGATTTCAGGCAGGTGTCTTTCCAGATGGTTCTTAGCTTTGGGATAACTTCTATTGTTTGTGCTGCTCTTAAAATTTCTATTCTGGAACCTCTTTGCTGATAATTGAGCCAAGATATTTGAATTGTCTTACTATTGACCACTTACTTTCTTATTCTTTGCCTCATTTGTTTACATAATGGGTTTTTTGTTTGTTTTACATCATCAGTACCATGACTGTGTCACTACACAGCTTAGCAACTGACCAGCTCCCTCCATATATCTCAGTTTACATGAAGTAAAGGGTGTTTCATTAAGACGGATCAAAGTCAGCAGTAAAGAAATCAATGTTATTCATGAAAATTTATTTATTTCTCTGTTGGATCATATTATTTAAGTCATGGCATTTAAGCATGAAAAATAATATCACCCAAATGTTCGCCTCACCTCCACTCGATGGTCAAAATGTTTGATGACGTCTCTGCATAGTTGCTCCTCAATGTCACCAATATGCCTTATTATCTCATCCTTCAGCTGTTGAATTGTTGTTGACTTGTTGGCATAGACCTTACTTTTGAGATGCCCCGCAAAGGAAGAACTCTAAAGGTGTCAAGTCACACGATTGTGGTGGCCAATTGACTTCACTGTTTTGAGAGATGATGCAACCTGGGAAGTGCACGAAATGCATTTCTGTTTGAACGTCCATTTTCATAATAGGCTTCAATAACATTAACATGTTGTTTGATTGTTAATCTTTCCAGGGTTGAAATTGCCAAAGACTTCAGTTGTTAAATCTGAAAGAAAAAGAAAAAAAAATCATTAGACGCCTAAATTTAATTCACATGTAAAATCAGTCCCGGTTATTGGGACATCTTTTAGAACCTTATAGGATGACAGGAGAAAGATTTTCAGAACTAATGACAAGACTATAGCATTTTAACTTTGTCCTCTTGACAGAGGTTGTGTGGTCTTCCAGTGGGCCTATTTATTGTCTTTCTTGAGAGCCCAATCTCATTCTTTGTCTCATTTGTTTACATGGAGCTCATTTAATTACAATAGAGATTTAAGGATGTCTTAAACCATGGATAGCATAGTACCCTTAAACATAATAGCAGTAGCAGCTATCAAATATAAAACATGTGAACTCTAAAGTAACTCTTTTTCTTCTGTGTTTTCCTCTTTCAAACTGTTTCATATACTTTCTGTGCTGAAACTAAAAGGCCTGTGAATGCTGCACACAAAGTATGTTCACACTATAACATATTCATGAACATTTCGTTATGTATTCAATTTACATCTAGTAAAAGAAACTCTCATTTTAAGTTTTCCTTTTGTTAACTTTGTTTTAATAAATGTTATCTTGCATTGCAAATCAATTGGTCTGTTATTTTGTGCATGTAATCTTTTTCACCACCATTATTTCATGTACTATAAAATGTTCCCATAAGAAACCTTGCACATTTAATTATTAAAGTAGCTAATCACTAAAATAGTATTTGAACCTTATACATCCTGTCATTATTGGGCAGAGGACTTCCTAAACTGAAGTAAATGGCAAAGGCAGAAAGATCCCCATGATGGAATCAACAATTTTGAGCCTGTGACCAAGTTGGAAGAAATTGGTTATGGTTTGACCTGAGAAAGATGGACTCTAGCAGTTGTATTACCCAATATACTACATATGAATGAATACCTCTCTGCCTTTCAACCCTGATACATGGAAGGAATTGGTCAAGTGCTCAGCTGTGCAGTGATCCTGCAACCATACCTGGTCATGAGGATGATGATGATGGTGGTGATGATGATGCTTTTTTTCTTGTGTATGTATAGATACCGATCATAAAAATAAAGGAATTAGAGTCAATAAGAGATTAGCAACAATAATTGTTGTAGCCTACCTACAGGCGATAATGGGTAAGCCCCCATCTCCATAAATACCGTAGTGAATACTGTACGTCGTCTAGAGTTAGAGATTCATTGTGGAATTCACTTGACTCACTTCTAGCAGTTGACTACTTCTTCTACGTCCCACTGGTGAATTCGTGTCCTAATTATTATCGTTCATTACCAATTATTCTATTCAGTAACCTTCCCTAGGTTATAACAATAATTAATATTAAAATAACACTGATCAATAGAAGATTTCTTCTTAGCGTATATCTTATTAGACCAAATAAGAGATTAACAATGATAATTAATAGTAACAAAGTAGAACAATAATATACTGTAATAAAAGTTATTTAACAGACAGAAGATTCATTCGTACCATAGATATTATTAGACCCAATAAGACATTAGCAACAATTACTCATAATAGAATGATTATAACAATATACTGTAAAAAAAGGTTGTATGATAGAATATTCATTCTTACTGTAGATCTTAATACGCACAATAAAAGATTAAAAATAATAAATTATAATAAAACAGACAATTCTAGCAATATATTGTAATAAAAGTAATGTAACAGATAGAAGATTTGTTCTTATTGTCGTAACCTCAGCAAATAATTTTTTTAATTTTTCCATTTCATTTTTTTTTAAATGAAGCAGTTTAAGGTTTCTCTTTTGGCATATCCAACTTTCCATCATTACTATTCTCATATGTTGGAACCATTATTAAGACCATTATTAAGTAAAACTTAAGAACTGTTTATATCTCAGAGTGACAAGTACAGAAAATGAATCCACAGATAAGTGACGAACCAGTGTAATTGATTTGTATTGATTTCATATAAATGTCCTGATGCTAATTACTGTTTTTGTCAGAAAAAAGGTTTGAAACTTGTTTTCTGTGATCTGTATTGACAGAATGGTTTTAATTTGTTCCCTGCTAAATATATTTTTACTAGCATTCCTATGTCAGGTCTCTCTCATAAAAAAAGTTAATGAAAAGAAAAACCCTTGTGTTTTGAAAATGGATTAATTTTTGTACAAATCAACATTGATGTTTGAGAGAATATCTAATAAGTGATATAAATAAATATGTTTGTTTAGTGGCATATCAACTCTTTATGGGTCATTTAATGCCAAAATTTAATTTTCTTGGGAGCATTATTAATTTCTTTTACAAAAATGTTAAGCAATGTCTAATCTGGTCAGTACCTAGATGGGTGACCGCTTGATGACAATATGACATTGCCTAAGAATGAGGATTTTGAGTTTGTTTGTTTAGCAGCATATCAACTCCTTATAGGTCATTTAATGCCAAAATTAATTTTCTTGGGAGGATTAGTAATTTCTTTTACAAAAAAATGCATTACTGGTAATTTATCTTCTTTTCAAAAATGTATTGCTAGTATTTTTTTGTAACTATTAAAATGATTGCTGGTATTTTTAATATAAAAATGTATTTTTATACTTTCATAGTGTTTTGACCCCCTGTTTGGGGATTAACTATTTGCCCATAGCTGGGACCCTAACAGCTGCTGACACCCCGGGTCAGGGTTGATCTGGGAAGAACAGCAATTAAGAGGTAGTTCCATGCTCCTCAAAACCTCCTGATCAGAGGCCTTGCTGCTGGATGTAGTTTATTGTCATACCCAGGACATATTAAATACGTAAGAATGCTTTTAATAATTTACATGATTATGAAACTGTTGTGGAGTAAATAGTACACCCCTGGTAACTATATGAACTAGTCCATTACTATATAGAGCTTTAGGTCAGAGGCAAGACTGGTAGCTGTTTGGAGTGGCCTTCAGACTAACTAACACAGGTGTCATGGCAAGTAGCCGAAGCAATACATATAGAGAAACATTGATCTATGCATAATGCATAAAGTTATGCTAATATTAATTGTCATATTATCAAAATGAATATGCTAATTTGCATTTATAAAAAGAATAAGGCACAATCTTAAGATGCAATATCCTTTGCACTTAATTGGTGATTGGTGAAACATTTTGAGTTATTTTCTGGCCTTTCTCAGGTATATGCCAATCTGGGTAACATTTAGACAGGGTGTCATGATGGATATATTGGGCCTTGTATATTTGTACACCAGCATCACTTTTTGCATGTTGCTTTCTTACACAATAATAATAATGATAAAAATTCTCTCAATATGTACAATAACTTTCTGGAGAAAAGCTTCCATTACCTCGGGTCTCAGGTTGAAAACCTGGTAAAGACACTGAAAGCAAATGATAACAACAACAACAGTGATGATGATGTTGAGGAGGAGGTTACCACCACCACCAACAACAATAAAAAAAGAAGATATAACAATGATTTTTTAAAATTATCTTTCAGTTAAAATTCTGATATAATTTTCACTCACTAGAAAATAGTTAAACTGTAGTTTATTCTATTTGATCCAGTGCATGTTGTGACCTGGGTGTACAAACTTTGCTTTACATTTCAAATTCTTTGATTTTGTCCAGTTGTTAATATCCTCATGATTTTAATTTCAGATTCATTTTTCAATTTCTGTTACATACTTTTCTCCACCAACAAAAATTATCTAAAAATCTGCTTAAGAATTTTAGTTTCTAATCAGATTTAATGTCCAACTCAAGCCAAGATTTATTGTTATACAAAGCTTTTCAGACAAACAGCAGACACCAGTGGCCATCTTTAAAATTTATACATTTAAAAAAAAAAAGATTCTCTCTTTTGTATTTCAATGATGATGCGATTAAGTTTAGTTAATATTTGCTGACCTAAAAGTCATCTGTTTGTTTATTGACCTGTAAGAGATCAAAACTAAAATAAATATTCGGTAATTAATGTTCTTTTTTCTTTTCGATGAAGATGATCAGCAGATGTGCATTTTGGAACTTTGTTGGCCATTTTTCGTTATTCCTTATTTTTTTTTTTTTTTTCCATATTTGTGGTTCCCTTTGGTTATTTAGAATGATATCAGTTTTACTGTCTTCCCTATCTTAGTATCTTCAACCCCTCCACATATAAATATATGCTCAAAGAATTTCCTTCTTCTCATGTCTAAAGAACCAATTGGAGAAGAGTAGTCCACAAAAAAACAAAATCCTTCAAAAATACCAGAAGACAAATAGAAGACAGACAGACAGACAGAAAGAAAGAAAGAAAGAGAGAGAGAGAGAAAGAAAGAGAAAGAGAAAGCAAGCTCTCCATCCCCTGAATCCTCCTACTCTACCATGCGGTAGATGCGGGCATCTCTTCAGATTCAGCATAGGATTCATTACACACAGAAGGAAACATTGATGAGCACCCCAATATGGCTACAAGTTCTGCCAATGACGATAATATATATATATATATATATATGAAGGTGAACATTGAAGTCAACACTCAGAGGCAACAGTTAGATGTTAGACGCAATTGTCAGACTGCGAGTGTTGGATTTTTTCTTGGTTATTTATATATATGGGTCAGTGGCGCATAGTGGGTAATCTGTTTTGGTGGTTATTTGACAGAAGTGACTTGTTTATTTATTCATTTATTTGGGTTAATTTACTTTGCTTGTTTTTATATTCATTGTTTATTTTATATGTTTATTTATTCTCTTCGGTTTTTGATGTTTTATTAACCTAATAAAAAAAATGGGGGCAGATTTGCTTAGGTTGCTTCTTTAATAGTTTGTTATGGTCTGGGAAGATAATTAAAGCTATTTATTCATCCAATTTCTGGATTGATTGCCATAGTCTATTCTGTTATTTTGGTGAGGGACAGTTTTTAATTTGAGTAACGTAGTAATTTTTTATCATTATATAGCAGTTATAGTCATTTTCTCATCCAGTTTTTGGATTGATTGTTGTAGTCTATTCTAACGGTTATTTTGGTGGCATTGGTTTGTATAGATGAACTAGGATAAGTTAGTAAGAAATAAAGCTTTAGAAACGTTTCTTTACATTATGTGGAAGACGTTCTTTGTATTATGTTTAGTATGTGGTAGGCTTTATTTTGAAGAATTTAGATCAGCAGACATAATTACAGCCAAGACTTTTTCTTTGATTATTTACATTTATATAAGCAATTGAGGAATCAGAGAGCTGAGTTCGAATTCCAGTAGAATCCATTACATTCACTTTTGTGCTAATACCCTTGGGAAAGGTATGAATCCTCTTCTTCTCTCCCCAGCTATGGGTAAATAGCAGGACAGACTGGGTTCTATAGCCTTGGGTGGCAATTGGTCTACTGCGGAAAGAAATGGCAATCTACTGTGGGAAAAATCTGCCTTGTCAGTCATGTATCGAAAGATACATGATCGCCTAAGTGTATATCATACATGGCATATAACTGAAAAGATTATTTACATTGTTCAGACTGTTATCTTCATCTTTGTTGCCATATACAGAACACTGTGGCTGTTGTATGCTCCGGCCTCCTTCAGGTGATTGGAATTTCAGACTGAACCTTTCATTTAGTTTGAAATTTCAATCACCTGAACCCTTTATTTCATCTGTCAGGGTGGATAAAAGCATTGGTTGAATCTATTGACTTTACCCAAAGAGTTGTGAGTTCAATACCTGGCCATAGTTGAGGTGAACAAAAACTTAGAGAGTTGAGTTAAAGTGAGATAACTGATACTGAGATATCTGGATGAGTCATGGCATGTGGAACTAGAACAATCTACCCAGTAAAGGATTCATTTCAAAATTCCAATCCTCTGAAAAAGGCTGGAGTGTTCAATGGCCAAAACAGTGTGAATAAGGCAACAAAGATGATGACAACAGTCTGAACAATGTAAGTAATTACCTTATCTCAGAAATATAGACAAATATAAATAATATCAATGATGCAAGCATATTTTCAAGGTTAGACTTATAAGTAATAATCTAAGTTCAGATAACTCTAAAAAGCCATGGGGTCAATTTTAGGCTTTATTGACTATTCTAGAATGATAAACAATATTTTTAAAGAAGTTCTAAGGAATATGAATCTACAAAAATTATTTCCATAAACATTTTCCTCTATTTCTTCCATGTGAACCAATCTACATGAGTAATACCATTCTGTGTTTATGGTGATTTTTTTAAGCGTAGGTTAGATGTGGTACAAGGCTAAAAGTATGGAGCAATCAGTGAGGATTGAACTCACTAGTCAGTCGTAATTGTTCTCGTGAAATAAGCTTGCTATTTTATCATGTTGAAGTGTCCTCATTCTCTGTTCTCACTTCATTTTCTATTTTGAATATATAATTACTTATCAATCAACTTCTCATTCTTCATCTTCTTCTATGTGCCATGTCCCTTCAAGACATCAGTGATCATGGCTCTCCACAGTTTCCTTTCCTTTGTAGCTCTTTGTTTTTCATTATCTCTCCTAAACCTTCTTCCACAATTCATTTACCGAAGCTTGCTAGGTAGGTTATGTGTTGTTTTCCTCTATCCCTCTTGCTTTCAATATGTGCTGTGTGTAGCAAATTTTCCAAGCCCTCTTTCCTCATTAGGTGCCTTAGAAATTTTAGTTGTCTCTTTCTGATGCTATGTATAAGTGTCCTTTTTGGTTTCCATTTTTTCTAAAACTTCATCATTGCTCACATGTTCAGTCCATGGTATTCTCAACATCCTTCCATAGAACCACAGTTCTATTGCCTCAAGTCTCTTCCACATCTGTGAGGAGATTGTCCAGCAATCACTGCCATATAGAAGGACTGATATTATGTCACATTTCAATATTCTTTTCTTTGTTTCTAATGAAATTTTCCTGTTTCTTAATACTTCACTTAGTTTTTGGAAGGCACCTTTAACTATTCCAGTGTGTTACTTCAGTTTTCAATGATGCATTTTCTGTCCTCTGTTAAAAAACTTCCCAGATATTTAAATTGTTGTACTTGTTTGATTTTAGTATTTGTAATTTGCATGTTGAGCTGTTCCTTTTGCTGAAAACTATACATTCTATCTTCTTGCTTTCCTTCACTAATTTCTATAGGAGTTCTTGGACTTTCCTTTCTCTCTTTTCTATCAACACTGTATCACCTGCATATCTTATGTTATTAGGATTGTGTCTGTCAGGATCGGCTCACTGTATATGTTAAATGAGTCTGATGAGAACATACATCCTTGGCTTACACCCCTTTCTATTTTTGCATATTTAGTCAGCCAGTTATGTGCCATGCGTGATACACACTTAAGCAATTATGTATATTTTGACACATGACTAACGAGGCAGATTTTTTTTCCCGCAGTAGGTTGCCATTTCTTTCTGCGGTAGACCAATTGTCATCCAAGACTACAGAACCTGCTCTGTCCTGCTATTTACCCTTAGCCGGGGGGGGGGGGTAGTGAAGAAGAGGATTCATACCTTTCCTGGGAGTATTAGTATGTAAATGAATGTAATGGATTCAACTGGAATTCGAACTCAGCTCTCCGATTCCTCAATCCGAGCCATATTTACTGAATTCGTTTTCTATCCAGATGCAGGCTGTTTGCTGCTAGCATAGGTTCTTTCTCCAGCAAAGAGGATTCAAATCCTGCTGAAGGGTACATTTTCTTTATTAAGTTTTCTTGAGTGTGCAGGCCAGTAAATAAAATATTGTTTAAAATAAAAATGGAGCATCTACTGAAATATTTGAAGTAATAAAAATATACATACATACATACATACATAATAATAATAATAGCTGGCCACTCATATTCTAAGATACCTGCCTACTCGGATGGCTAGCCAATCCCAATTGCAGATGCTCGCTCAGGCACATTAGTGTTTGTTCAACACCCACAGAGCCAACCTGTAGTTTATACTGCAACTATGCTGAGCAGACCTTAGTTACAGTTTCTGGGAGAGAGTGTGTTATCTAGCAGGATCAACAATCTGAACAATGCCAGCACACTCAAACCCTCGGTCATGATGACTTGTGGCTTCGTTCTAGGACAGCTATTGACAGCCCTCAAGTGTTTCATCTACCCAATTTCACTCACAAGGCTTGGGTCAACCGGTGGTATGGTTTTCAGGCACTTTCCAAAGGTGTTGCATGCTGGGATACCCCCCCACCTCCTCCAGACTGATAACATCAGGAAGTCTACTTCCTGACAAATCAAACATGGTGAGATTCAAACCCGGGTCTCATGGTCAAAAAGTGAACATTCTAATCACTCAGCCATGCACCTATTACACACACACACACACACACACACACACACGCACACACACATAACCATATATATGGCCTGACGATTGCGTCCAGCATGAAACGGCCTGTCGCCTCTGTGTGTTGACTTTTATATATATATATATATATATATATATATATATATATATATATATATATATATATATATATGAGAAAGGTATGTTGAGATTTTCATCAATAATTTTATTTGTTTAGATATCATGATGTTTGGGTTTAAATGTATATAAAATCTACATCCATGTGTATATTAATATGCATATACATGTGTGTGTGTGTTTTATATGTTATATAGTATTGTACATTGAGATAGGCATATATTCATTTGTATTTCTTTGTATATTGATCTGTTGGTGTGTTTTTGCCATTTGGAAAGCGTCAACTCATTTTGTAAAATCATGCAAGATGAAAATACAGAATTAAAACAATTTGAATGAACAAATAACATATTTTTTTAAATTTTATTTATTCCCATTTTTAAACAAAAGAAAAAAATACAAATTACCGACGAACAAGATATTGATGACAAACTCAAAATGCGAAATAAGATATCTGGACAACTCAACATCTTTGTCAAGTCAATTTAGTTTTTCTTTTTTTTCTTTCTTTTTTCACTTGACATGTTCTGCAGATAATATTTCAGGCATTTTGATTGGTCAACTGGGAAGCATGCACCTATAGGCCTGCCCATATTCTCGACATACAAGCAGCTTTATTATCCAAGTTAAGATAGTGAAATTAAATATTAGTTAAAACCAGGGAGAACATGAACCAAAGAAATATTTATTAGCCATGCCTCCATAAGAAATGATAGTTTGTTTTCTGATTTTATTTTTGGGATTTTGAAGGGAAAATAAACAAAATAAGGGTTAGGAGATATCAAAAGATGTAATTAAAAAAAATTACAAGTAAATCTTAGTGTCAATTACTGCAAACAGTTGAGTAAGAACAAAAAATTAAGAAAGAAAAAAAAAAAGTAATAGATTGGTTCTAGATTTTTCTAGAAATTTGTTTCTGGAGACAATTCATCTCAATAAAACCTTCAAGGCCAGAGATGAAGTAACAAAAGTCGAGAAGAACATTTTCATTCGTGCCATGCATTTTCCTGATTGCCTTGTTTTTAATTTTTTTAAATTTTAAATTTTTAATAAAGAGACAATTTTTGTTTTGTTTTTATTTTGTAGCTTATAGAATGAAGAAAGGAAATATGAGATAGAAGATGCTGAAAATAAAAATATAAAGAGATTTTTATTTCCTTTTAAGAACAAACGAGGAGATTTGTAATTAAATGTCACAATTCTATATTCCTAGAATTAAAAACATATTTTTTTATTTTACTCCTTTATTACAAAAAAAAAAGGACAAAATAAAGGAAGAGTAAAAATTAACAAGAAATAATAACCTGGTAAAATTTCTTATAATTCAAGATTTATGTCGGAAAAATTAATTCCTTGGAGTCTATTCTACAAGACATATCAAGTAACTCAATCTGTAAGAGTTGAGGAATTTGCCTGCTTTTTTTAATTTTTTGTTCTTTTGTAATTTTTTTTTTTTATAATCTTGGGTCCACATTTGTCATTATTAACTTAGTAGAAAATTAACCACAACTAATCCTTAAACTTGTAGTCCAAATTGAATTTTAGCTTTAAATTAATATTTCCCAAAGTGCTTTCTACTGTTTGGGTGTCACTTCCAACAAGCAACAACAACAAAAAAAAATGAGTAGCACATGTCACTAGTAGAGAAAATAATAATACAGGGTGTGGCAGAAGTAGCTCCCACATAATGGTAAAACATTGACACTAACATCTTACCATTATGTTGGAAGTATTTCTAGGAGGTATTTATGCTGCACCCTATGTAATCACAATATCAAATTTCCACACTACCTTAAACAAAAGGTTTGGAAGGAAACTGCCATTAATACTAGAAAGTGCAATAACATTTAGTGGACTTGAGATGTCTAATTTCCTGAAAACAATTTTATAAATTTCAACCAACAATAATACTGTTTGTACAATGAATGCCAAATATTTCCTAATTTTAATGTTATCATTTCCCTGTTGGCCTATTTTGTTAAGTATTTGTTATTGTGAGAAGGTTTTAATGTGTGAGTGTTTAAATACATAGTTATTTAAACATAAAATGTCATATCAATGGAAGATTTCCAACAGCAGAAACAACAAAAATGGATAGCACATGTAGCAAGAAGAGAAAATTATGATATAATCAAGATGTTATCTTCCATAATACTAAAAACAAAAGGTTTAGATAGAAAGTCCCATTAATACGAGAAAGAGCTATAACAATTAGTGGACTTGAGAAATTTATTTTCCTGAAAAACTGTTTAATTAAAAAATTTTTTATATATCCCAACTGATAGTAATAATGATGAATGCTGAATGTTTCCAGCACAGAAATGGCTAATTTCACCATTTATTTTTTTTAATAAATTCTCCTCAAGCAAGGCAATGATAGCAATAACATGCAAGGAGCTACTGGAAGTGAAAAAGAAAAGACTTTAGAAGGAACTGGAAGCCCAATCCTAAACAGGAAACAAAGGATAAACCTCTACTCCTGTTCATCAAATGACCGGGAAGGAGTGTGAACTAGATGATAGATGAACCTATCTACTTCTATTATACTAAAATCATTACGAAGATCATAGCTTATTTCATTCTTCAGTCCTTCATTTAACCCTACAGAATGGCACGACAAAATCACAAAGAGCTTTCCCAAATAACAGAAACCACATCAACTGAACAATTTCAACAGCAGCAGCAGAAATATATAGCACATGTAAGTAGAAGGAAAAAGAATGACATAATCAAGACGTTAACGTTCCACAATACCAAAAGATCAAACTATTTGGAGGCAAACTCCTATCAATATTAAAATGAACAATAACATTTAATGAACTTGAGATATCTAATTTGTTAAAAAAAAGTGTTTAAATAAAAAAGATTTTATAAATTTCAACCAATCAGTGAATGTTGAAAGTTTTCTGTATCAAAATTGTTAATTTTACCATTACTATAGTTGCTTTTACCATTGATTTTACCATTACCATTAATGGTAAAATCAAAAACATTTTTTCACAATTAATTTTATAACCTACTCTTAATCCAGCCAAGTTGATAAGTGAAAGGGAAGTGTGTAAGTTCTGAAGGGCGTAACTGAAGTGAACTAAGACATCGTTTCTTTAACTTGGACTTTGCAGACAACTTTAAAATGTGGAAGATTGTTTAATTCATTTTTTATGGCTTATCAACCTTTTGCAGGTTATTTAAAGCCAGAAAATATTTTTAGATTATAAGAACATTTTTGAGATAATAATGGTTTAGTGATACAAATCTTACTAATTAACCCATAGCTGGGGGTAGAAGTGAATTCATACCTTTTCCAAGGATATTTGCATGTAAGTGAATATAACAAACCCAATGGTAATTGGAACTCTGATTAAAAATTCCAAGCCATTATCTATTATACCACCCACACATCCAAGCTTACAGCATTTGATATTCACAAGTGATCACCCATCTAGGTACTGACCAAGCTCAACAATGCTTAATTTTAGTGTTTTCAATATGAGATCCCAAGGGTATAACTTTGAAATAAACTGGAGCACCATTTTCCTCGGTTAGCTATTTTTTGTTAATATTAAATGGTTGTATGTTTTCTGAACAGATCTTCTCTATGCCCACTTGAACACAAGTGCTTAAAAGCTATACCCTCCCTGAAACTACCGTACACCTCATCCCCACCCACACCTTAATCCCTTCTGTAGACAACCAATCAAGTTTCTATTAAGAATAAATCTTTTATTGAACAGATTTAGTTACAAACAAGTTTTGACAGATTGATCTAAAATAACTGGATTCTGGCCTCTCATTTTGTTAAGAGAGATAAAACACTGCTTGCCCCCTACTCATCACTTTGAGTTGTACCAGCCATGAAATATAACCTGAAAAAAAAACACAAAATAATTACAGTATAAAAATTTAACAAAGAGATGTTCTAAAATTAAATAAAAATTGGCAGAATTTATAGAACTGCAAACTCAATTACTTAGTTCAGGAAATTATTTTATACTAAAAACAATATCATAGTAACTTAAGATAAAGACGGTCGTGTTGAATGGTTTTGCTTCTAGTTATTTTTTCATTTAATTTGGTGTCCCCAACTAACAATGTTGTCTCTTCATAAATTACCTTCCTGATGTTATCACTTTCCAACTAAGTATTTATGTTAATGACAAAACTATTTACTCATGACTTTGTAGCATGTCCAACAAAGTAAAACTAGTAACTGCTCTCAAAAAGACCCCCGAGCAGTGGTTAACTGGGGCAAGGAATGACTTGTAAATTTTAATATTTCCAAAACAAAACTATTTTCATTTAATCAACATGGAGGACTTTTTCTGCCTTCCATCAGGATAGAAACTTTTTGCACCTTCTTGGGCTCATGTCTTCCAGTCACATGAAGTGGAGTGATTATATTGAATCAATTGCTAGGAAAGGTGCTTCACCATGTCATGCCAGACATCTATAAATCTGACATTCATCTATGCATTGAATGTTGCTGCCATATCTGGCCTGATGCTCCTAGTATATATCTCAAGATTCTTGACATAATCCAAAGAAGAGTCTGTAATGTAATTGATCCTGACCTGAAATCTCGACTTCAGACACTTTCTCACTAACACGATGTGGCTTCTGTTTATCTTTTTGTTGCGGCCTGTTTAGGGGCCAGAAAAGAAAGATACGGAAGATGAAGGCAGGTTGAACAAGTGTATTGAAATAACAGATATATACAAAGCAAGAGTGTTAGTAATAAGCAGATAGAAGTGTCCATCCAAACTATCAGGTTACACTGCGTCTCGACTGGTCAACGAAGTCTCGCAGTTAGTCTTTATGAGAGGAGGAAGAGTTCATTCTACTGTAGGAGGGTTTACCACAACACCTTTCTACAAATATTTTCATGGCAATTGTTCTGATGAACTTTCCTCTTTGGTAGCTCGACGACATGAATTTAGGCCTGTTACTAGATTGGTAACTCGGTCTCACTATTTTACTTGTTGAACTAGCTAGACACAGCCATTAGTTCTATTCTAATAGATTCTTTTCTAGCACATCGCCTGTGGAACTCCTTTCCAATTTCTTGCTTCCCTGTCATCTACAATTTTGAAAAATCTAAATGCAATGCCAATCAGCATCTTCTCCTTTCAGGAAACTGTTTTTTATTGTCCTTTCTCCTCACTGAAGTCTTCTCATTTGCTTTCACTTCCAGTAATCCCTGGCATCTTAGTGGTTTTATTACCTTGCCTGCGGTGAAATGAATAAAACAAAAATGACAAGCGGAAAACCTTTTATACTAATGCATTTGTCCCTCAAAGAGTTTCAGCTATGACAGTTCAAAGAGCATTAAAAAAAAAAACTTGAAAATGAAATAGTACGTGAAACGTGTGAGGCACCTTTTTACTCCAGAAAGCTAGAATTTCTCTTTTATTCTTGCTATCTTTGCATAAAATGTTGTTCCTTTCAATAGTTCATGAGCTTCCGATCCTTAGCTATGTTTATTTAATGAAGAACATGTCATTTTCGTTTATACTGGATTTCATCATGATTCTTCTATTAAGCTTGGAGAGTAATACATTCTTATTGCTAAAAGTAGAGTCTAATAGTATTATGAAAACCTTGGAGAATTCCAGTAAGATATCTTTAATCCTTTCTAAGATACAACAGTTTAAAGTTTATTCTAATAATTGGACAATTTTGCTGTTACACCGGTATATATATATATATATTACAAAGGAAGCTGTAGAGAATCATTATAATCTACTTTGTGTAGAGACATGGTATTAAAAAAAGGACTGTATTTATTGAAAACTCATTCATGATTGAATGAACAAGTAAAGAGTTGGTGGAGTTAATCTGCAACTCATGAACTTACAAAAGGCAGTCATGTTTACTTTGTGTGTTTTTCAACCATTTTTTTTCTTAACATTATAAAATTTAGTCATTCGATGAAGTCAAAATAGTGATACTCAAATGGAAAGGGACTTGATTTCCAAGGAACAAATTTCAACACTAAGAAGTTTGAGGTTATCCCTGAAATGAACTTGGTATGATTTTTAGTCAAATTTTATAAATCATAAATAAAACAGTGAAAAAATTATGAGATGTTAATTCAAAATGGAAGGAAGAATTAACAAAACCTGGAATCCCATGGAGAGTTATATGACTTCGGACAGTGTAAAATCCTGCTTTTAATGATGACCTTGATGGACCTTCCTTTATTAAATATACTAAAACAAATATAAAATAGATAAACATCATCTTTTGATTCTTCTGTATTTTACTCTAGACAGTTTTAAATTGGTTACCATTCTTTAAATTCAATAAAAATCAAATGAAATTTTGATCATGAACTCGGATTGTAATTCTTTTTCATCGCCCTACCCGGTTTTCTTTTACTTTATTCAAGTTTTTTCTCTCTATTTTTCATTCTTTTTGTAAATTTTTATTTTTATTCTCTTTCAATTCCATGTCACTTCATTTCAGAATCGCCCTCTCCTTTCCGCCTTTCCTGCTATTGCTTTTTAAAGTGAAAACATCTTTTTTTATATTCAGAAAAAAAAGAAAAAGAAAAAGCGATAAAAATGATTGAACCAGACAACAAAAAGGAAATTCATTTTGTCAGTTTACTTATTTTATTCAGAGTTTAATGCTTCAGATTGTGTTACACAAGTATGGATAATTTATTTTTATGGCCTTCTGGGTAATTTACTGGTTATTTCTTTTTTACTGATTTTTTTTTTCTCCTTCATTCCTCAGCTTTCACTGATCTATAGCAGTCAGCTTTCCATCTCTTATTAATGCCCCTTAATAAGTCATTAGCAGTATAAACTGGCCTTCCAGTTGATCGGCTAAGGTCTCAATTTAACCTGATCTATGAAATGAAGAGTACAAAGTTCATCCATTGGAAGTGTGAATTTATATATAAAAAAAATCTATCTTCCCCAACCCTTACTCGACCTAAAACAATAAAAAATAAAAAACTTGACAGAACAAGCTAAATTTGTGGAATGTTGTTTATGTATAAATATTTCTATTATGCCTAATGATCCTCTAACCTCGAAGAGCATCAAGGGAGATTACTTTGATGGTGTTTTTTTTTATAAGTTGATTTTTTGTTTTAATCTTTTATCATTCTTTGTATGCTAAAAAAAAGGCAATTTTACAAAAAATTAGAAAGAGGATGTTAAAATGATAACCCCTATTTACTCTTATAATATCTATCAGGATTTTTTATTTTCTTTTATCTAGATTTTTCCGCAACCCCAGGAAACAACAACACACACACACACATATATATATATATATATATATATATATATATGTGTGTCAAAATATAAAATATACAGAAATTGAACAAAACAATGTATTGAGAAGAAAGACAGTATTTTTTACATGATTTGTAGTTTGTTTTTTTTTTGACACATTGAGCCTTACTTGATCAATGCACAATATTTACCCACAATTCCTTTTGATGTCTCACCCTTTTCAAAAGGCTTTTCCACAAATAAAGTTGCTCGACAGAGTGTACTGATCTGTACAAAATATTTAGTGATCTATGCTCTGGTCAACTTTGCTCAGTCTATCCCCTCCTTGATCTGGCAAATGATATTATTCTCAGAGCTGGATTCCAAACTCTAGAATTTCTCTTTCATTCTTGCTATCTTTACATAAAATGTTATTCCTTTCTTTTTCTTTGCTTCCACATTTCAGTGCCTCATGGTGTGTGATGAGATAGAATTCAAATTCTTTTTCCGTCTTTCACAATTTCATTCATTCTTTCTTTTTCATTTGTATTCTTTTTTCTTCGTTCTTTTTTGACATGCTTTGTTTTATTCTTTTTACTCACATCTTTCATTTTCTTTCTTTCATGTTTTTCTTCTTTATTTCTAATTTGCTTTTTTTTCTTTTCAATTTTTTTTAGTTAATTTCTTTCTTCTGCATGATTCTTAGCTTTATGTGTATCTCCTTTTTTTTTCCATCAGACTTTTTTCATTTTCTTTCTTTCCTTTCTTCAGTCAGTCTTTCTCTCATACTTTTATTTTTTTTCATTTATTTTTTAGATCTTTCTTCTGAATGTATCTTAGCTGCATTCATATCTTTCTTTTTTTTCCTTTAGTTTTTTCTTTGTTCTTTCTTTCTTCATAAAATTTTTATTTATTTCTTCCAGATTAGTCTTAGCTTCATTTTTATCTTTACTTTTTCCCTTTAGAAATTTTTAGTTTCCTTTTCTGTCTTTCTTTCTTTCTTTCACTTTCATATGAATCTTACCTTCATTTTTATCTATGCTTTACACTTTGGAATCTTTTTACTTACCTACCTACCTTTCTTTCTTTCTTTCAGATGAGTCTTATCCTCATTTCTATATTTTTATTGAGTGTCTCTCTATCTCTTTTTTTCTTTCTTTCTTTCTTTTAGATGAGTCTTATCCTCATTTATATATTTTTATTGAGTGCCTCTCTATTTATCTCTTTCTTTCTTTCTTTCTTTCTTTCAGATGAGTCTTATCCTAATTTATATATTTTTATTGAGTGTCTCTCCATCTCTTTCTTTCTTCCCATTTCTTCTTCATTCAGTACCTTCTTTTTTTGTTCAATATTTGTAATCTTCTTGTTTTCTCCTTCTCCACTTTTCATTTTAAAAAACGAAATTTTTTTCACTTCACATTTTTATTACTGATTATACTCTAATCTAATAGATGACAGCATCCCTACAGACCCCACCCACCAGAATTCTTTGATTCAGATGTTAAAATGTAAGTTAGAATAACCATTTCATTATCCTTTGTATGAGGCAAGCAACAAAAGACGTCTTCTTTTTTTATTTCATTTGCTTAAAAAAAAAAAGTACCCACCAAATTTAACATTATTTTATTGTTATAGTGCAATGGTAGGTCATTCTTAATAAAGTCCACTTGTTTGTTGATTGGTCATTTCACTGACTTTAGTACCTAACAATACACCTACAGATAGACGCATTGTGAATAATCATATCTCTTTCTCTTTTCATTCTAACAGTCAAGGCTTTGATGCCAGAAGAGTTTTACTTTTGTCTTTGTTTGCTTGATTTTCTTTCAGTTTGGATAACAGAGTTTCATTCATAAATTCGCTTCATTAGAGACTTGTCTGTTTTGTCTGAACCATTCTCTCTTTTATTCCTCTCCAACTTGTCTATGTTAAAGGCTAGAAATGCGCTTTTATTAAAAAGAATTACAATTGTCATGGCCCTTGGTCACTTGTAGCTTGAAAATTGGTTTAGTCATGTTTTTTAGCTGAAAGATTGAAAACATTTCTTTTAATTTTTTTTCTTCTGGATCTTATTTTTACTCATGTCTGTCCCTTGTATATCAGTATATCTAGGTAGATATTTCAGATTATCACTTTTTAATAGACCCTATTTCCTTAGACATATATTAATATTTACTTTATCATTTAAACATTAAAATTAATTGTTTATGTAAAAAATGAAATACAATTTTCTTGACTCAAGAAAAGACTAGAATGTGTGCAAAAATTAAAAATGACAGTCTGCGAGGATAAACCGGAAGGCAAATGGCAACAATTGGAGGGAGAAGTAGGAGAGAAAAAAGGTTAAGAAGTGAGTGTAAAGTGAAGAATTGGGCATGTGGCCAAGTGGTTAGAATGTTCACATTCTGACCATGGGATCCGGGTTCGAATCTCACCATGGTTGCTTTGTCAGGAAGGAGACCTCCTGATGTTATTGAACTAGAGGGGTTGATCCCAGCATGCAGCACCTTTGGAAAGTGCTTGAAAACCATACCACGGGTTGACTCAAGCCATGTGAGTGAAATTGTGTAGACGGAACCCTTGGGTGTTGTCGATAGCTGTGCTAGCACAAAGTCACAAGTCATTGTGGCTGAGGGCTTGAGCGTGCTGGCTTTGTTCAAATTGTTGATCACGCTAGAGATCCTATCCCTAACCTATCGGTGCACAGCAGAGAAAAGAAAATTTTAATGTCTTATATATGGATGTATACAAATGCCAGCACTCAGAGGGCTCAATACATTAATGAAGAGTGGTGTGTTAATAGTGACAGTGGCTAATGTTTTGAAATTACCCTTTAGGGAAACCGGTCACTGAAAAACCATGACTTTTAACCTCTTCAAAAAAATTATTTATGTATAGTGTGACCCACATATTTTTGTGTAAAAAAACTGATCATAAAACCTCACTCTGTACTTGAGTGTGTGTATATATATATATATATATATATATATATATATATATATATATATTATCAGTTTGTGGGTCACACTATACACAAGTAATTTTTTTGAAGAGGTTAAAAGTCATGTATTTTTGGTGACCGGTTAAATTATACACAGATAAATTTTTCTGGAGGAGTTAAAATTAATGCATTTGTGGTGACCGTATCCTACCAGGTAAGCCTACATTCTCACAGTACCTTTAAGCTAGGCATGACCGTAAACAAAAGTATGGTATCTAAATCTTAGTATCAGATATTTTATGTGAATTGGTTTTTATTATCATTGTGGGTGGCTTTGTACAAAAAAGAAAGAAACCATTCATTTGTTATAAAATATGACCAGGACGATGCACAGTATTGCAATATTTGATTATGGTCATCCCACTAGTATTACTCAGAAGCTGGGGGTCACATCATAAATGAAGTATATGAAAAGAATCAGGTTTTTCATCAGAAAATTCAAGGCTGGCACTGTGCATGACTTATACACTAGTATATATGATATATAAAATTTTGTATATCAGACTAATGTTCGGCAAAATAATGTCCAAAATGGAAAAATTTCTGTTTTTGATTAATTGATGTTGTTTTTTATGACTTATCAACATTTTGCAGGTTATTTAAAGCCAGAATATATTATTAGATTATAAGAATTGTTTTGGATAATAATAATTTATTGATACAAGTTTTACTAATTAACCTATAGCTGAGGGAGAAAATGTGGATTCATACCTTTCCCTATAGTATTTGTGCATAAGTGAATATGATGAACTTAAATTGAATTAGTATTCTGCTGTCCAATTTTTCAATTCCGTGCATTTATCCATGACACCAATCTCACATCCAAGCTTATAGTGGTTACCCATTTAGGTACCCATTGCTTAACTTCAGTGATTATATGAGAACCAGTGTTTCAAAAGGTATGGCTGTAAGCTTGTCTCTCATTTACCTCTTTTTCTCCTTCCTCTTATCTCTCACTATTTCTATTCTATTCATGCCTTTTCCTACTACTCTTTGTGTTTAGTTCCCTATTCCTCTCCAGCGATTCCTACCCACCTCTCTTTAGCTATTCTTCTCTCTCTCTTTACTTACTTCTCTTTTGTCATTTTTCTCTCTTCCCTTCCAACAACTGGTCTCTCTTTTCCTTTATACTCTCTTCATTTATTCCTATCTCCCCTTTACCTACTCTAAGGAAAAGAGGTTACCAACTGTAATGGCATTCAGTAGTATATATCAACATTTTTAAAATAAGTGAATTTAACACATAAATTTTGCATATATATATATATATATATATATATAAATGCATTACTCTTCAAGTATGAATTGAGTTCTCTTAGCCACTGGTGTATTTCATATTTCTCTCTGCCATGTGCCAATGGCTTCAGGGTAGACTCTCTGACTGATACCAAATCAATTGAGTTTTGATCCTGGTTTGAAGCAATTGGACATCTAGCCACATTGAAGAGCTGTGATACAGCAAAACAGTCTGTCTGTGGATGATTATATACATACATCTATATATATATATATATATATATATATATATATATATATATATATATATATATAACAAGGCATAACATGCTTCAAAAAAGATGTGAAAAATCAATTCTTTAACAAAATACCAACCTTCAACTATGGGTGACAAATGAACTGACATTATGTTTTTTTGAGAAAATTGTAAAATGTAATCGACCCTGACCTGGCATCTTGGCTTCAGTCACTTTCCCACCAACATAACATGGCTTTCCTCTGTCTTTTCTGCAAATATTTTCATGGCAGTTGTTCTGATGAGCTTTCCTCCTTGGTGTCTCAACTGCATTAATTGAAGCCTACTACTAGATTGGCAACTAGGTCTCACCATTTTAATGTTGAATTAGCTAGATGCAACCATATGTTCTATTCTAATAGTTTCTTTTCTTGCATTTCTTGCCTGTGGAACTCCTTTTTGATTTTTTGCTTCCCTGTTACCTATAATCTTTAAAAATTTAAATACACTATCAATCGCCATCTTCTGTCTTCCTAAAACCTGTTCTTTTATTGTCTTTTTCCTTCTCTTTACTAAAGTCTTCTCATTCGCTTTCGCTTTCTGTAACCCAACAGTATTGTTGCCTTGCTTGGAGTGAGATGATTAAAAAAAAGAAGGAAAATATATTAGATTAGTTGTCTGTTACAGAAGTCATCAGTTTGTAGCAGTGTCATATCATTTGTTGAACTGGGATATTTTGTTGTGTTGAAGTGATATACGTTAATTGTGAGAAGTTCTTCCGCTCACGTGAACTTCTTTTTGAATAGTATTGATTGATTGATTTGTTTTTTTATGGTTTATCAACTCTTTGCAAGTTATTAAAGCTGGAACTTTTTTTTCTGCAAGCGAGTGTTGCATTGACCTTTTAAAATAATAATGTTGTTCAAAAACTCACTTCTGAATTGCAAGCTTTCACAATTTGTTGTTTGGAAAACACAGACTGCTCTTTCATCTTTGCAGTGTTGTTTTTGATACTTTATAAAAATTTTATTCCCTACCAAATCTAAATTCTTGTGTCAAACACAAAAACTTAGAATAGCAAATCATAATAAGGGCAAAATTACAAAATAAGACTCAAATACTGCATAAAATTCTAAAAGGCGAACACATTTATTACACAATTACGAAAAGGTAGAAATACAAAGTTTGCCCCTCTTAAGGCAGGATAAGAATTTCTGATAAAAAGGATTATCATCAAAGAATGGAAAAAAATTACAATTTGGGAAAAGACAAGGATTTTGAAAAAGACTAAAAGAGAAAACAATTTAAGAAGGCAGTAAAAAAAAAAGGTGCAACCATCTTTGAGAAAAATGAAAATACCTATTTTTACTTGCCCTACGAGTGTCTCTGGGACATACAGTAATTTTTGAAAAGTCTCTTTTAAAATCACACTATGCTTGGGAAAATTTCTTTAAATTCTTTTTCATTCTTGGCTATCCAACTACAGGAGAATTTTCACTTGGACTTCAAAATTCTTTAATCTCTGTGAAGCTTGCTGGTAACTGGTGCCTTCTTGATGCTCTCTTCTTGATGTCAAAAGCCTTCTTGCTCCTTGATGTTGATTTGCCTTGTCCCCTTGCTGTCAAAATGTCTTCTCCTTGTCCACTGACCTGAGATCTTATTTATTCAGAAGGTTTCATCCAGGTTTTCACAGGGGCATGAGACTACAGCTCTCATTAGCCACAATATATGAAAAAAGATTTTTCATAAACTTGAAATGGATCCTTCACAATTTTGGTGGTTTTCAGCTGCTGAGACAAAAAAAGATATACAAGTGTAACAATTTTATACACAAACCATCTGGCCTTCATAAAAATACTCTTCTCTCAAAAAATGTTTACTAAAAAAAATAACATAGACGATTAAACAATTATTCAAGGGCAACATTTTTAAAATAGTAAAAATAAAATTTTTATAAATTGACTTGAAGTTAACAATACACCTGTACATTATGGTAAAATTAAGTATTTAAAAAAATTTGAAACAACCTGAAAGATGATATCATCGTAACATGATACAAATATACATTTTATGTTTTCATAAATAATTTTTTGGTATACTGATAATTTTGTCTTACCAGGTTCTTAATATTGTATTTATAATGCTACTGCTTAAAGTCTTTGAATTGGATGATGAGTATTTATTTGGTGCCCAAGAACATAGTCTATTAATTATCTTTTATAAATTCACATAACAATAAATTTTGTCTGTGTGTCCCCCACCTTACATCAGGAGGACAGCTCAGCTCAGCCCATATTACTAACATACAAAGTCTTTTTACATGCTGCTAACAAATGGCGTTTACTGCATTTAATTTGCATGACAATTTTTAAAAGCATTTTTTAATGAATATTTAATCTATATTATACATTTTTCAAATATTCATATATAAGGAATCTGTTGGTCAATAAAGTGTTTTAATTCATTGTGTTTGCATAGAAAGAATTTATATCTACCTTGTTAATCTTCATTTGTAAGTTAGAAAACCTACAGTGTCCATAATGATAGGCATTGTTGTCATCTGATATTACTCATTACTACAAATTTGTTGAATGAAGCTGGAAAAATTTATGGAATTATCTAAATAAGTCAAAATAACATGTTAAATTAGATTTTCTTAAAATTGTACAAAATTATTGAAACAAGTGAAAAAAGTTGGAAGTTTGCTGAATTATTATTATTATTATTTTTATTTCCTTTGATATCTGGCATTTACACATTTCTTTCCGGGTCCCGCCCAGGGACCTAAGGTTAGAAATGGCATCATGACACTTTCCACTGCAAAAAAATAAAAAATAATTACATAGATAAAGCCCTTCATAAAGTGTGGGCTGTACTTGTCAGAACAATTTTTTGTATCTCTTTGAGGCATGGACTTTCAGGGATCCCTTCAATCAGCCTACTGGAATCTTTTCCAACCAGTCCAAGGGCTCCAACTACAACAGGAATTGTTGATGTTCCCATGTGTCACATTTTTGAGATTTCTATTTCAAGGTCCTTGTATTTTGACAGTTTTTCGAATATCTTCAAAGACACATTGCAGTCTGCAGGGACTGCCATATCAATAAGGAGGCACTTATTTTGTTTGTGGTCTTTAATAACAATGTCTGGGCGGTTGGCTTTGATTGTTCTGTCAGTGTGTATTGTGTAGTCCCATAGAATTGTAACAGGTCCTATCTCTGTAACCGGGTCAGGGTGGTGTTCGTACCAATTTCTTCCAGTTTCCTTCCCATAGGAGTTGCAAATTTTCCAGTGCAGATATTGGCCCACTCTGTCATGCCAGGTTTTATATTCAGTGGGTGCCAATATCGTGCAACCTGATATAAGATGATCAATGGTTTCTGGATATTTGTCACAGAATCTGCATCTTGGGCTAACACAGTATTTTAGTATATGTGCTTGATAATTCCTAGTTAACAAGCATTGGTCTTGTGCAGCAATGATAAAACCCTCAGTTTCACCTTTCAACCCTGCACTACGTAGCCACTGATGGGTGCGGTTTTTGTCTACGTCTGCTTGTTTGGTACGGGCAGAGTATTGGCCATGGAGCGGTTTATTTTGCCATTGTTTCTTTATCTGGTCGGTCGCATTTCTCTTTGCATTCTTTTTTAAGTTTTTTGCAGCTTCAGCCAGTGTACAGTGATGTATTTGAATTTCTGTGCCCATTTGAAGCTCTTTTTTGAATTTTTCGGCTTCCTTTACTACAGAGTAGAGACACTTACTACTTTCATCTTCCTTGACACATACCATCATCCAGTCTTCTGTATTTTCCAAGTATCTTTGGAGGCCAATTGTTGTACTTTTGTAGGATAGTTCTAGTTGAACTATTCCTCTGCCTCCTTCGGATCTGGGCACATACAGGCGATCAATATCAGCTTTGGGATGATGCATGCGGTAGCAAGTGAGGAGCTTTCTTGTTTTGGCGTGCATTCGCTTAATTTCAGCTATGGTCCAGTTAAGTACATTAAAGCTGTATTGCACCACAGGAACAGCTAAGGTGTTTATAGCTGATGTTCGGTTTTTTGAGTTTAGCTCGGTATTTAGTACCAGGCGTACACGCCTGTAGTACTCCTTTCTTACCTTCTCTTTCATTTGGGGGTGTTGTATGCCATCTCCCTCACTAATTCCTAGGTACTTATAAACTTCACCATGCTCCAATTCTCTAATCTTCATGGCAAAATCTAAATCTATTAAGGGTGCTTCTAAAATTCTACCTTTCTTAAATGTTACTTTAGCACATTTATCTAATCCGAAGCTCATGCATATGTCGTCACTAAAGTATTTTACAATATTAAGTAGGCCCTTCAACTCATTGTCGTCTTTGGCAAAGAGTTTGAGATCATCCATGTATAGTAGGTGATTGAATATGTTGTTATTTATTTTGTAGCCATAGCTACTGTTGTTCAGTTCATGTGTAAGGGGGAGTAAGGACAAATAAAACAGAAGTGGAGACAGAGAGTCTCCTTGAAAGATTCCACGTCGGATATTTAGTCGGTTGGATATGGCAGTGCCCCTGGTGTGACTAAGGTATAGTTTGGTGTTCCACATTCCCATGCTGTGCTTAAGGAAATTTAATACCACAGGGGAGACTTTGTACATTTCCAAAGTCTTAAGGATCCAAGAATGTGGAACACTGTCAAAAGCTTTACGATAATCAATCCACGCTGCACTGAGATTTCTACGTCTGCTCCTGCAATTTTCCAGAATCATTTTATTTATTAGTAATTGGTCTTTGCAGCCATATGAACCCCTCCTGCATCCCTTCTGTTCCAGTGGAAGAATGCTGTTTGTTTCTAAAAAGGAGTAAGCACGGTTCGTCATGACAGACGTGATCAACTTATACGTTGTGGAGAGACATGTTATCGGTCGATAATTTTTCGGGTCATCTGTTTCATTTGTTTTTGGTATGAGGTATGTAATACCTTCAGTAATCCATTCCGGGATTTTATTGTGATTATTTACAAGCGTTAATCATGTTTCCGCAAGTATTTTGTGGATAGACGAGAGATGATAAAGCCAGAAATTGGGAACCTTGTCATTTCCTGGGGATTTCCATTTTTGCGATTTCGTTAGAGCTTGCCTAACATCATCTGTGGATATATTTTCCCATTCTTGCAGAGGTGTATCCAACATTCGTTCTTCTTCACGCCGGATCCATTCAGCTTTTGGGTTATATTCCTTCGGGCTGCTCCAAATATTTTCCCAAAATGTCTGTACAGTATCAATCGATGGTGGCCTTTCGACATGTATAGGTTTTTTTCCAATTTCCCTGTAAAATTTCTTAAGGTCCGTTTGGAATATTTTATTTTGGCGATAGAACCTACAACGTTTTTCGTATCGCCTTGTTCTCTGTGCTTTTAGCTGAAGTTTCTGCTTCAGCATTTCCGTAGTTGGTGGAATGTCAAGTAGTGATTTAATTTTGTGTTTCCTCTTGATCTTTTTGCACTTGCGCGTGGAAATATTAGGGTTTCTGGTGAGCTCATCTAATATAGAAAGCTCACATCTGATTTGTTTCATTTCTCGTAACAGTTTTGCCTTCCAAGCTGGTTCTCTACGTCTGTTAACTTTATTTATTGTCTTGATCCCTAGCTTCAGAGTCGCTGCTAAAGCTGTTGCGTATATTACGTTGTTAACCTCTTTGATGTTTCCCGGTGGATTATCTGTTAACAGTGTTTCCAGAGCAGCGTTGTATATTTTCACAATATGCTTGTTGGAATTCGTCATATGGATTTTGGGTAGCTGGTCTCTTTCTGACAACTGTATGAAAGTTACTTTGCTGAGTCCTTGGATTACGTGGTTTTTCGCTTCGGTGATTTCCGCTTTGTGGTTTTCAAGGAATTCTAACATAATGTACCTGGAGTCATCTTCAGAAACATTGTCTGGAGAACTGCAGGTTGCATTTAAGATAGACTCTTTGATTTTATTTCCTGGTAGGTTATTTCGTATTTCATTTGTTTTAGTTTTTACCTCATCCTCTGTCACACTACTTATATCTACATTCATCTCATTACATTTTGAGTGATGGATCATAGTATTTTGTCTTATATCTAATTTTATCCTATCTATTTCTGTCTTTGAGAGTCTGTTGTTTCGCATAATGTCCCTACGGACATTAGAAAGCATGTTTGGATTGAGGTTAGGTCTTATATCATTTCCCACCATACTTCTCCATATTTGGTATGTTTGATTGGTGGTGTTCTTTGCTGGGGTTTCGAGAGCAGTGAAGAAAGATGTCATGACTTGTCGATACTCTTCGCGGGTCCATTTAGTTCGTTTTCTTTTTATTAGTCGATTTGGTATTGAGTCACTTGGTCCAAGGTTGGCAATAATCCGGTTTTGGTGACCTAGTGTCTATTTGTTCGTGGAGGAGTTTGTTCCAGTAACAGATTTTTCGTCCTCAGACTTATTATTATTATCATCATCATCATCATCATCATCATCATCATCAATATAAACATTAGAAAATAATTCAAATGTTTGTCTCATTCATTTCTCTGGCTATGCCCAGATTAGAAAATTCAGGTGGACTTAGCATAACAACAAAAAGAACTTTAGAAAAAAGATGTTTTTCTGAAAATATTGTTTATATAGAAATTTTAGAGAAATAAGAGAACTTCTGTAGCAACTTAACTTTTCTCTGTTCATAGAATGAATATCCAGCTCATATATTAAAAAAAAGTTTCAATATTTGAAAAGTGAATTATATTATTTTAAATGAAGTGGAATATATCCTATGGATAATTCTGTGCCTAACTGTGAATTTTATTTTCAGGATTTTGAGCAGATGTACACACAAACATTGAGTTTATCTATATTTATAATTTTGATCTTATACATACATACACACACATACATATATAATTTAAAAAGACAAATATAGATAAGCTCAAAGTTTATATATATATATATATATATATATAAAATATCTCATGAATGTAATGTGAATATTTCTTTAAAAGAAAAAACAAGGAATGGACTTGTCGGAAAATAAAGTTTTTCCTCAAATCGTGTTCGTTCCTCATCTTAAATGTATACATGCATCATAAAATTTATCTTTAAATATCCTTAAGAATGAACAACGCAATGTTTTTCATGTAAGTAATAATCCGTTGCCATCTACTTGCTCATCTTGCATGTGTTATGTCACTTTTCTTTGTCATTTGTTGGAAAGAAAACAAATTGAAAAGATCTCATCTGCTTTTCTGCCCACAGTAGATCATTTTTTTTTTATCTCTAAGTCAGGAGAGCTTCATTTTTTTCACAAATATGGAAGGATTTAGTCATCCATTGGGACATAGATCTTGCCAACAAATATGGCATTATTTCTGATTCAAAGAGATAAAATTATATGATTTTACTGTTTGTTTTGTCTATGACCAATGCAAAACACACACACACACCTCTCTCTCTCTCTCTCTCTATACATATATATATATATATATATATATATATATATATATATATATATATATATATATATATATATAATATTCACACATATACATATTTCATTTATACATATATATTGTATAAGGCATTGTGAATGTCCTTGTCTTTGAAATTATAGAGTATTGGAAATTTAGGGGCACGTTTATATATATTGCCTATCTATCTTAAGCTAAATGTATGTTAGTATATTTGCATTTAATTAATCTGACATTTTTATTGCTTCAAAAAAGTGTTCACTATAATATTGTTTGAAGTAATATACTTATTGTTTATACATTCTTTTTATAGATACAAATATTTAAGTAAATGCTCTGTTTATAATAAACAGTATTAACAACATTTACCGGCCTGAATGTCCAAGAAATTTCATAGAAAATATGTGTCCTCCAACAGAAATCGAACCTGTATCCTACACGGAAGCATCATATATCCTGGTGTGCTGTAGCATTTAGCTACAGTGGAAAAAATGATGTATAAACAATAAATCTATTAAAATAATGGTTGAACTTACTCCATTTCATAATATATGATGTCATTTGTTTACATTAAGATATGCTTTGAGCAGATATGTGCATTCGAGAGATATCATGGGAAATTTGTAGTTTAAAAGCAGTAATTTGACCTTGCAAACCAGACACTTCCTCTGTAGTTATATAGCATAGCACGACAGGCTATATGACAGTTCTGTGTAGGATACAGGCTCGATTGCTGTCAGAGGATTTGTTATTTCTGAGTTCCAATTCTGGGCAATTATCCATTATATCCAAGCTTACCACACCTGGTATTCCCAACCACCACTGTGGGGAGATGAACAAATACAGTAGCAATGTCACTTATCTATATTTCTGCTTAAGATCAAAATGTAGTATCTGTACACTCTGTAAAAAATATTGCATACAATATATATATATATATATATATATATATATATATATATATATAATCTTAAGTCTTATATAGTCTTATATATATATATATATAAGTCTTATATAGTTTTTTTTATATATATATATATATTATTCAGAAAAAGCATTCAGAGAATGAAACTAGGATATATAATTATTTTTCTCCTAGTTTCATTTCTGAATAACTTTGTAATAATATTAAGCTTGATGCTCAGTTAAATTTTGAATTTGATATTTGTAATTTTTAATTTTAAATTTAACTGTGAAATTAAAACTTTATATTGATTTCTAATTTAATCTAATCTTAACTTTAATGCACTAACAGATTGTTCTTAGGCTATGTATATATATATATATATATAAAAGTAAAAGTGGAGACTCCAGGTCATGAAGATTGCATTCAAGCATTAAGCAGGCTGTCACCACGCTGTGCATGATGGTCTATCCTCTCGATTTTGAAATGTATTTCTAGTAAGACAACAATCCAACTTAAGACCCACAACAGCAAAGCTTTTTACAGTCAGCACAAGTGATGCTGTTGTTTGATCAGGCAGTTCTGGTTCTTGTCTTTCATACTAAGGTTTCTCAGATGGCTATGCCAACTAGTTTCAAATCTTGTTACCCAGCAGGTGTTTAAACCATAAAGATAACTTATTTGAATATATTCACTCATTTTAAATACCTATTTCTACTTCTATACACCCTACGACCCCTGCCTTATATTAGTTGTTATATTTGCATATGCATTTCATATAAGAAATGTAACAGGAGGCATAGTAGAGTAATGGATAGTGGCTCGGATTGAGGAATCAGGGAGCCGAGTTCAAATTCCAGTCAAATTCATTACATTCACTTATGTGCTAATACCCTTAGGAAAAGTATGAATCCTCTTCTTCTACCCCATAGCTATTGGTAAATAGCAGGACAGACCGAGTTCTATAGCCTTGGATGGCAACTGGTCTACCGCAGAAAAAAATGGCAACCTACTGCAGGAAAAAACATCTGCCTTGTTAGTCATGTATTGAAAGATACATGATCACCTAAGCATGTATCCCATATGGCACATAACTGACTGATATTCACTTACGTGCTAATACCCTTGGGAAAGGTATGAATCCTCTTCTTCTCCCCTCAGCTATGGGTAAATAGCAGGACAGACCTGGTTCTATAGCCTTGGGTGGCAGTTGGTCTACCGCAGAAAGAAATGGCAACCTATTGCAGGAAAAATCTGCCTTGTCAGTTATGTACCGAAAGATACATGATCACCTAAGGGTGTGTATCACGCATGGTACATCACTGACTGAACATATATTGTGGGACAACGGTAAGAATTATTTTTATTGTATAAAAGTATATATCATAGTTTCTGGTTATCTCTTTCAGAACCTATTTCTACAAACTACTGCATTTGCATATTTAGCAAATATAGAAAAATTCTTCTTCTATGTGCTGTATCCCTTCAGGAGGTGCATGATCATGGATCTCCACAACTTCCTGTCCTTTGTAGCTCTTTGTAAGTTTTGTCTTTTTGCTGTCTCTCATAATCTCTGTTCTGCCAATCATTTACACAAGCTCGTTAGATAAGTCTTTCATTGCTTTTCTGTCTCTCTTGATGTCAATATGTCTTGTGAGTGTAAAATTCTCCAAGTCTCCTTTCCTCATTATGTTCCCTAGAAATTTCAATTGTCTCATTCTGATTCTAAGTCTCTTCTTCATCTGTTAGGAGATTGTCCAGCATTCACTGCCATATAGGAGAACTGATATTACATCACAGTTCAGTACTCTTTTCTTTGTTTCTAATGAAATTTTTAACTAATAGAGAAGAAAAAGAGGTCTGCTTACAGCAGGCTGATTTCATAGCCACATTTCACATGTTTCATTATGTTGTCATTGTTTATGTTAGGCTACAATTTCAGAGCAGATATGATAGATCAAGAAAAATCGGTTTAGGTGTATGTTTATAAGCAGTAATTCAAGCATTACTAAACTGGAAGTCCTCTGTGGCTGAATGATCATAGCATGTCAGGCTAAATGACAGTTCCGTATATGATACAGGTTTGTTTCCTGTCGAAGGATGCATATTTTTATATGAAATTTCTGGAACATTCAGGTCATTAAATGTAATTAAAAATTAATTAAAACAGAGCATTTCTCAAATAAGTGTATCCATAAAAAATGTATAAACAGAAAATATATTAAAACATTTGTCAAATTTCATCCATTTCACACACACACACACACACACACACACACACACACACACACATATATATATATGGGCAACAACCTTTCTTTTAAGCATCTTTCATTGAATATGACAGACAAGGAAAATTTGAGTCATTTTTTATTTAGTTTTTCCTGCGTTCTTACATTTTTCCATTTGGTGGTAGTAATGGAGTACAAAAATATGCCATAATGTCCATTGTCCCAACTGCTTTGGCCACAATCTTTAGCCATTTTCAAGGGGGTTTTGTTTTAGGTGTTGTTAATCTCCCTTCATATTTTGACTGATTAAGATGCATTTTATTTCCATGTTTTGTATACTAGTGGGAGCATTTATTCTGGACCTTTGCATGTTGAGCAGGGCTGGAATTCGAATGAATAGACATTATTTTACTTGGTACATATATTTGAGTAGGCATCCCTGTTTTTTTTTTACAAACTGTGAAATTAATTTGTGTCTGAATTTCTGGAATGAAGAGTTATCCTTATTTTCATTATTTAAATTTTACTCGGATTGGCAAGCATCTGAAGAAGGCCAAAAGGCACAATGCTTGAAACATGATAATAATATCAAATATGATTGCAGTAGTTCACATGCCAATAATATAAATAGTGAAATTAATGTCTACCAGCTTAGATCTTCTTATTCAAAGAAATGTACTTTCAAACAAGGATCAAATATTTATCCTATGTTAATAGTCATATATTGTTTGTTTGTGATTGTGTAAGTATCAATAAGCGATCATATAGTATAATATATGTATAAAATATTTAACACTCTCTCTCACTCTCTCTCTCTCTATATATGTATATACACTCAAATGGATAACTATAAATAAATGTCTGTTAAATGTTCAAATATATCCTATGGTGTAAGAAAAACAATGCTCAGTGCTAAATAACAGGGCTATTAAGTATATATTAATAAATATACATAATGCCTCATGCTGACAATACAACTCAGAGTTTCATGCCCAGTACAATCATCAGGTATATATATATGTATATATATATATATATATATATATATATATATATATATATATAAAAAATATATGAATGTAATTTTTTTTTTTTACAGTGAGTTTCACCCTTTACAAGGCCCATGGGCCGCTCAAGGTAGAGTGTTACATTTGTAGGGAAACAACCTGTTCCACAGGGCAGTGGAAGAAGCTGATGAGCGGAACTTACTTCTCACCAAGAGGATACGGAGGGAATGTGGGTGGTTTGCTATTAAGTCTGTGGCATCGCAGGTCCTTGCCATGGAGCTTTACCTTGGTGGGACCAGGGAATGTAGTTCATCTGAGCACTTTCCGTGGAAGTAGTGCTAGGGCAGAGAGAGGTTTGCCACATTCTACCTGAGGGAGAGAGGTTGAAGGGTGGAGAGTAGTTCATCACCCACAAGGGCTTGAAGATGTTTTTTCACTCTATCAAGGCTGGAGAGTGCAGTCTAGGCAGCTCCTGCCCAAATATGACAATAGTCCTCGATTTTTGGTCTGATCTGGCTCTTGTAAAGGTAGAGGAAAGCAGTACAGGGATTCATTTATTTTACCTGCATCTTTAGCAATGGATCATAGGTAAGAGTTCTACTTGAGGTCAGGTTTGTGTTTGAGGCCCAACAGTCTTTTGAGGTATCGTGTTTCCCTGATTGCGTTTTTGTTCATTACTTGAATGTTTTGGTGGATACACATATTTACATATCTGCATTTATTTATTAAACAGTACATTTATTTTTTACCTACTGGCCAGAGTATTTGAGAAATCTTATTAAAGAAAAATATGCTCTCTCTAGCATGATTTGAACCTGTTTCCACATTGGTAAATGAAACTGTTGTCAGGATTTGACAGGATTCGAACCAGCATCCTCTTTGGTAGGAGAAACCACTGTGAGATCAGTCAATGTGAGGATGCAGGTTCAAATCATGGAAGTGCATAGTCTTCTTTCATAAGATTTCACAAATATTCAGGCCAGCAGATGAAGATAAATAAATATACTAATTAATAAATATATAGAGCGTCTTCTAAGATATGAGTATACACTAAAATTGGATTAACAAATAAAAATCTATAATATATATAAACAGGAATAGATTTGTTTTGTGTGTGCTTATATCTATCTATCTATCTATATATATATATATATGCACACACACACACACACACACACTTATATCAGTGTGCATAAATACATATTATATGTATGTTTTTCTATATAAACATTATTATGTTCATTGTATTATACATGGTTTAGGTTGATTTGCATTTAGACAAGGGATTTGTAAATATCATGCTCCAAATTGATATTTTTTCAATGCGGCCGTCACAAGAATTGCGCCATTTTCTTGATCTGTCAAAGAAAAAAATAGAATGAAATAATTTATAAGCACCCAGCAGAGATTAAAGAGATAGGGAAAAATGGAAACAAAAAAAAACACTGACTCAGATCTACATTACTTATTGCTTAATCATGTGTTCTCTACTTTGGCCTTGTTGTACATATATATATATATATATATATATATATATCTTTGTGTATGTATTTGTTTTCAACATCAGATGTGTGCATACAGTTATATATTTTGTATAGATATGTTTGCATTGTGTGTGTGTGTGCGCGCATGTGTTTGCAGTGGCTTGTGGATGTGTATGCATGCATATATATATATATATATATATATATATATATATATATATATATATATGCACACCCACACACATACACACACACACGGAGGGTGCGATGCGTAAATTGCCGCCATTTTATTTTTTTAATTTTGTGCATGTGTGTTGTTTTTGATGTTGTCCACTGCATAGTATAGTAGGGTCTGGTCTGTTGGGCACCATCTTTGGGAAAAAGAGCCCCCCATGACACAATTCACTCCACCAGAAATTTGGAAATAGCATGCTGCACTGCTTGACATTCACTCCAGAAGCTCCAATATGAACATTTCAGACTGTTTGGGTCTCAGCCTGAGGACAGTGCGGAGGATTTGGAAAGAGTTGGATGAGTCTAATGGTGATTACAAAGGTGTTTGGAGTGATGGCGATGTTATGCCTCTATTCATCTTCCCACAGGGCCTCAATACAGAGGCCTGTACCAAGTGCCTTGAGGAGGTAGTACTGCCCTGGGTCAAGAGGGTGGCTGCTGGATGACCCTATGTATGGCAACAGGACTCTGCACCATGTCACATCATGGCTGTCAGATAATTTCTGTGACCACATCACTCCTTACATCTGGCCACTTAACTTCCTAGACTGCAAGCACCTTGATTATTATGTTTGCAGTGCAATTGAGTGATAATAATGTGTCAAATAGATTCTGGTGAGAAAAAATTGTCTAGCACAAAACAATTTACCAACTATATATATATATATATATATATATAAATTAAAGAATATGAAACACTTAAAAGTCCCATAGATATTCTTTAATTAATAATAATTTTACTCTGTCTTTTGACACAGAGCTCTCCTTGGATCTATATCCTCCTGGAAATTCCATATTGTACCATTAATATATATATATATATATATATATATATATATATATATATATATATATATATATGGGAACTAAAAATGAAAGAGAAAACACCCAGGATAGAATGGGGTATAATAAAAAAATTAAAATGAGGAATAAATTGGAAAAAGTGAAAATCATAGAATTTGATAACATGTATAAATTAATAAAGAATTGGAATTAAATTATTTCAAACTGTTGGCATGCTGAGAAATTCTTTCTGAAAAACATAAAAAGAAACTGTAAAACTCAGGAGTGTCCCAATATGACAGATCTCCATTTTAAAAATTGCATTGTGTGAAACAGACTCTTGATGGGTAAATAATCAAAAAATGTCATTTTTATTTGTATTAGAAAGCTCTTTTAAAATAATTTAAAATAGAGCACTTTTATATAAATGAGAAGAAATAGTGAAATCTTATATTTATATAAGTGTGTGTGTGTGTGTGTGTGTGTGTGTGTGTGTTTCTTAAATAGGAAAATTGAACTTTGCTTGATTGTGAAAGTCTTCTGTATTGGAGCAGTTTCAAAATATAGCGAGCCACATAGTGGTTTCCTTTACAAGACTGATGCAGGTTCAAAGCCTGCCAGAAAGCACGTTTTCTTTCTTAATACTTTTGAGTGGACAGTTCAGTAGGCATAGATTTAGACTATTTAAAAAAATAGAGATGTCTACTCAAACACATGTAATGACTAAATATTATGTTTAATGTAAAAATAATAATAATAACAACATTTGTCTATATTTCTGAGATGAGGTATTGTAACTATTTACATAGTTCAGGCTGTAGTCCTCATTTCTATTGTCATATTCACAATGATTCAGCCATTATACGCTCCAGCCTTCTTCTGGTGATGATATGTTGTAATTTCGAACTAATATATATATATCGGTAAAATGATATAATATAAAATTTTATGTGTCAAGAACAATTTTAGGGAAATCTTTTGCGGAAAGTATTGTTTTTTTTATATATTACATTTTGTAATATATATATATATATATATATATATATATATATATATATGAGTCCATGTACAGATACATGTATGCATGTATGACAGCACATACTTTAGGATAAGTTTTAAATTTTATCTTCACTGATATATACATAAATTATGTTTTATCTATAATCTAAATCTTATACCACAATATCTGACCTTGAGTTGCATTTCTCATGCCAAAACTCAAAAAGAAAAAAGTTCAAAATGAAATCATATTTGATGTTGCCTCCCCGAACTGATTCCCAAATGTCTTTTCCCTTTTACTGCCATTTTCCACACTGTCTACTACCCACAAGAAAAAGAAAAGAAACAAGTAGCAATGGCCGGTGGGCTTGGGTGGGTGAGTACCTTTTGAGATATTAAGGATTGTGTGGTTTCTTTGAAGAGTAAATAATTCCTTGTATTGTTTTTCCCTCTACCTCCAACCATGTTTCATTTTGAACATCATCGTCTTATTGACAATCCTTGAAATTAATAATCTTAGTTGATTACTAAGGATAGGAAGATATTTATTGATAACCTATATTAATTTCTTATATTTAAATATAATTTGTATATTGTTTACTTTGTCAGGTCTAAAATCGAGGAAATAAACTTCAAAAACAATGACTGCATTTAATTGATATTTAGCAAGTTCAAATTGATTTTCTTAATATTTCAATGATTATTTACATTACAGGCAAAAAGTTTGTGGCCACCCTGCATTTCTTTAAAAAAAAACTTGAAATATTTTTTTTTTTTTTTAAAGTAAAAGATAATATTTCAGTTACTATGGTGTATTTGCTTTTATTTTTCAGGCTTTCTCTAGGATTCTCTTACCACCAAAAAGTTCGAGTTTGGCTTCATCTCTCTACAATAAATAAATGTTAATTCAACACTGGCTAATGTGCTAAACAAAGCATATATAACTGTACCTGTCTGAAGAAAAAGAGATTGTGGCATGATGACCGCATTTTCTTTGTTTATTTTATTTGTTTTTTTTTTATTTGGAAGTAATTTGCACAAAATGGAAAAATCAAAGCAGCTAAGCATTGAGGTGAGGGCATAAATTGAAATTTCATTCAAAGGCTACTTTCAAAGACAAATCGCCAAGAAGTTACACCTAGAAACTGGAATAAATGTTGACAAGAAAATATCTGAAGCACCAAAAGTAACAACTGCTGCTGAAGATAATCACTTGATTTATGAAAAAAATAGGAGGGGAAACTGCTCCAGAGTTGACAGCAGGACTTAATTCCTCTTTGCAGCAACCAGTGTTGCTCTCAACTGTGAAAAATTTACATAGATTGGTGGGGTTCAGGGAATGCATAGCCATCAAGAAACCTGTGTTACAGAAGGTGAATAAGCAGAAAACTTTGTTATGGGTAAAAGAAAGCATAAGATCTGAACATTGAAAGTGTGGGAAAATGTACAGTGGACAGACAAATCCATATTTGAACTTTTTGGTAGTAAGAGGAGAATGTATGTTAGAAGAAAGCCAGGAGAAAGATTGAATGATAAATGTGTAATTCCAACAGTTAAGAATGATGTTGGGTCTGTTACAGTGTGTGATGTTTTGGGGGAGAGAGGGCTGGAATTTTGAATCAGATAGAAGAGTTTGAAGAGAACAACCAGTGACTGAGAGTGAGCTTTTTCAGTTCTTGAAGAATGCTTGGGTAGGTCTGCCATTTTTCAAAAACTGTTGGAAAGAATGCCAAGAATTTATAAAGCAGTAATTATAGCAGGTGGTGGTTTTATTGATGAACACAAAATATGATGCTGTTGTATAAATTTTTTGATAGTTAAGTGTTTATTTTTTGTCAAGATCAAAGCAAATACACTGTAATTAGTGGAATTTTATCTTTTACTTTTTAAAAAATACAAAAACATCTAATTTTAAGGTGTTTTTTAAAGAAATGCAGGGTAGCCCAAACTTTTGTCTGTAATGTAAATCATCTTCAGGAAAGTTATTTAAAATACCAGAGAAAATCTGTTTTTTTTTATTTATTTATTTTTTTTTTTAAGCGTATCACCCCAAGCAAGGCTGGTGGCCACTATCACACATGGGGTTACAGAAGGGTTGGAGGAAGAGCAGATAGGAGTGGTAAAGGAAGGGATGTGGAGAAAGAGAAGGACGGAGGGTCGATCAAGGCAAGGGGGTTACAGAAGATTTAGAGCGAGAGCAGACAGGAATGAAAGATGAAAGGAAGTGGAGAAGGGAAGTGGATAGATCAAGGCAATTGGAGATGACGATTGACGCTACACTTAAACCGTTGGAGATTGTATTTGTCTGGGAAACAGTAATAGGGAAGGGAGTTCCATAGGCGAGATGTGCGAGACATGAAGCTATTGGAGTAGAAAAGACGTCTACATCTAACAGTTTCAACGGTGAAGGGGTGGGAACGGGATGCCAGCTGTTGATTAAAATTTGTTTTTATCATTACAAATATTTATTATAACTTTTCTGAATTTTATAAAACATTTTCAATACAGCCAATTAAAAAGCCAAAGCAAACACAGCTATTTTAATATAATTTTTATTATGTAAATAATATTAAAAAACTATTGTTCTATTTTTCAAACTGTAAAAAATTCTGTGGTCTAGGAATAAACAGGTCCAATGGTTGGTAGATTAATGAGATACAGATGTATTATATCTGTGCTAGTCACACATGGTTTCTCCAAACAGCTGATTTATTAAAAGGATACAACCCATTTAGTGACAAGCATTATTCAGACTGAGGGGAAGAAACTAGGGAAAAAAATAATTCACTCTCACCACACACTCTGTCTGGAGTCTCTTGTCCTGTTGGTTTGCTTCTCTTCTGCGGCTTCTAACTGCAATTTGAAACTAAACTGAAGAACTCTAATGGCAGGTTTAGAAACTAACAGTGGCAGATATTTGTCCTACAGTAGGAGTTGCTTGGATGAGAAAGAGAGAGAAACACACTCAAAAGTCATTAAAACACACACACATAGATATGACCAATTAAAAGACTTATCTTTTGCTGTATGTGGGATAATAACCAAAACTTTAATTTCTGGAAATTTATTTTTTATACTTCTTAAAACCTTTTTCTGAATAAGTAAAAAATGTCTCATTGTCTGGATATTATAACAATCTACATTTGTTGATTGAATAAAGGGTTCAGCTCAAAATTTCAAGAATTTTGCTGTATACAACAGATACCTGAAGAAGACGATGAAATGGCTGAAACGTTGTGAGTAGCATAACCAAGTTGAGCATGCTGGTCCAAACTTGGATTGAATTCATAACTGCAAGGGTAACCTGATATATATAGCAATGTCTTTAATCCACCTGGCTATGTGTTTCTTGAACAATGTAGTGTTGAATCTCATAAATTATGTAACATTCAGGGGAAGAAAAAGACACAAACATCAATAAGACTGGTATTAAGTGATATGAAATATCCCTTGAGTATATGAGAAAACAGAATGAGTACAATCTATGCATATAGATTGAATAAAGAGTCCAGTTTGAAAGTTCAAGGTTATCAATACAGACACCTGAGGAAGGCTGGAGGGTACAACATTCGAAATGTTGTGAGTATAGCAAACATGCTGCTCTTAATAGAAAAGTATATAATAATATAGACACCTGAAGAAGGCTGGAGGGTACACTGGCTGAAACATGGTGAGTATAATTACCAAGATGAGCATGCTGGTTCAAACAGCTTAACGTATAATAAATCAGACACCTGAAGAAGGCTGGAGGGTACAATGTTCGAAACGTTGTGAGTATAACAACTAATATGAGCGTGCTGCTCTTAATAGAAAGGTATGTAATGACCGGACCCAAAGAGTGTGATTTCAATACCTGGTTAAGGCAGTGGAAAACTTGAAGAGGGGAATTAGCAGGAGATAACTGGTAACTGACATCCATTAAACATGACACATGGAACTAGAACAGTCTACCCCAGTGAGCGAAATAAAGGGTTCAGTTCGATAGTTCAACCACCTGAAGAAGGCCGGCGCATAAAATGGCCGAAACGTTGTATTAAATATGGTAACAAAGATGAGGACAATAGTCCGAATAATGTAAATAGTGTACATAATACCTCATCTCAGAAATATAGACAGTTACAAATGAAACATCATAACATTTTTGAAAGTTTTATTTCATTTCAGCCATTCAACTATATCTTTAATCTTTACTCAGCTATAAGAAATTAGTTACAAAAAGTTTTAGTGGATTTAATGAAAATGATCTCTTTGTGAATACCAACTCAAGGAGACAGTTTTAAAGAAGAAGACAGTAGAAAGTAGGTATTAGCATGAATAAGTACTTTATAGTCAAGTTCTCTAGCAACTCCTGATCATTTGGCTCAGATAAATGTGCTGAATTATTATTATTATTTTTTTTTTTTTTTTTTTTAAGCGTATCACCCCAAGCAAGGCTGAAGGCCACTATCACGCAAGGGGTTACTGAAGGTTTGGAGGAAGAGCAGATAGGAGTGGTAAAGGAGAGGATGTGGAGAAAGAGAAAGACAGTGGGTCGATCAAGGCAAGGGGGTTACAGAAGATTTGGAGTGAGAGCAGATAGGAATGAAAGGTGAAAGGATGTGGATAGATCAAGGCAACTGGAGATGTCGATTGACGCTACACTTAAACCGTTGGAGATTGTATTTGTCAGGGAAACAGTAATAGAGAAGGGAGTTCCACAGGCGAGATGTGCAAGACATGAAGCTATTGGAGTAGAAAAGACGTCTACATCTAACAGTTTCAATGGTGAAGGGGTGGGAACGGGATGCCAGCCTCGTAGGACATTTAAATTTATGAGGCCTAGGGACAAGCGAAAGCAACTCCTCGGAGCAATTACCGTGAAAGTATTTGTAAAAAAGACAGAGCGAGGCAACATCGCCACCAAAGCATTGGATAATCTATAATAAAAACTTAAAGAAGCAAGCAAGATTGATAGAAAATGTTTGTAATCAGCCAGGCAGCCATATTTGAACTTTTGCAATTATCTTATTCAAGACTAGTAAAAACAGAATTAAACTATTGTAGGAACTTTTTGTTTTAAGCATGCCAGAGCAGGATTAAGCTAGTACAGGGCTCATAACATGTTATAAAGGATCCCTAAACTAGAAAGTATACATAAATATTAAAACATAAATTATGTACTACGAGGGTTAGCTGAAAAGTTCATAGTCTGACCAAGATACTTTCATGGAATGTGACCTAATGAGATTTATTTTTTCAACATAGTCCCCTTTGCGTTCACACGCTTCTTCCATCGGCGTTGTAGTGCATGGATCCCATTGCTGAAGAAGCTTTCGTCCTGTTGGTCAAAAAAGGTCATCAGCAGCAGACATCATCACTGAAATACTGTGTTCCAGCCAAGTGATTTTTTATGTTGTAGAATATATGATAGTCACATGGAAAAATCATGAGAAAAGGGAGAGTGATCAACCAGTTCAAAGCCACATTCATATACAGAAGCCATTGAAATCAAGGATTTGCATGGATCCCATTGCTGAAGAAGCTTTCGTCCTGTTGGTCAAAAAAGGTCATCAGCAGCAGACATCATCACTGAAATACTGTGTTCCAGCCAAGTGATTTTTTATGTTGTAGAATATATGATAGTCACATGGAAAAATCAGGAGAAAAGGGAGAGTGATCAACCAGTTCAAAGCCACATTCATATACAGAAGCCATTGAAATCAAGGATTTGTATGCTGGAGCATTGTCCTGATGAAAGAAGACACCCTGTCATCATTTTTCCTTGATATTTGGTCTTGGTAGCCTTGATAGCCTTTTGTAACTGCCTCAGCAAGTTGTCATATAGTGCTCTCCATTGATGGTGGGACCCGTGTGAAGATAGCCAATTAACACAATGCTTTTTACATCCCCAAAATCTGAGGTTATCACTTTCCCTGCAGATAAAACAGTCTTGGCCTTCTTTGGAAGAGGGTAGAAAGGTTTTTTTCCACAGCATAGATTGTCTCTGTGTTTCTGGCTCAAAGTGATGAACCTAACACTCGTCCTGGGTTAGGAAATGTTCAAGGAAACAAGTTGAATCTGCCTCAAACAATGTCAGATTTTTCTCTGATGTGATCGAACTGGTGTGCCTTTGATCAAATATCAGAAAACATAGCACCCACTGAGTAGAATCCTTTATCATGCAAAGTCCATTGTGTAGAATATTCTTAACTCAAGGGATATACTAATGGCATTGGTTATATGATTTATAGTCAATCGTCTAACATCCATCACCATGTAGTGAACACGATCAGCGTTTTCCTTAGGACGTCTAGACATTCAGTCATCTTCAAGACTCACTCTTCCTCTCCTAAATTCAGCTGCCCACATTTGTACTGTTGATAAAGCTGGAGCATCATCCCCTAATGTAGTAACCATGTCAGTATGAATGTCCTTGTGGGCTAAAACACTTTTTTCCACAGGTACTTGATAACACTATGATGCCAAATTTTGTCCATTTTCAAGAGAAGTCACTACTAGTTACATTTGAAGTCTTCTTTGAACAGTCAGATGTCAGTGTACCTTGAAAGAAACAATGCAGTTATTAATAAGAAGAGTTGAAATTAATGGATGCAAGGTTTCACAGCACTATCATTCATCACTTCTTCATAGTCAGTCTTAGGAACTTTTCAGCTTATCCTCGTAGCTTAATGATACCGCTTATAAAACTGGTTAATTATTGGAATTTTTTCAACATCATACACAAACCTTGAAAAATATGAAACAAAGGATTCTAACAAGATATCTGAGTAGATTTAATGGCCTTGATATAATGTCACTTGAAATGATGAAGATACATCTCCCCTATTATGTAAACATCATATCATAAGATGCCAATTTCAGCAGACATCTTGAAAGTATTTAATGCAGGACCTTCGGAAATGTAGAGCCTGTAGCATTTGACTCTTTTGCTGCTAAATTAATCCAGTACATACAAACTGAATTGAGGACACATGGCACAGTGGGTAAAGGCGTTGGTTCATTCCAGTTACAGGACCCAAAGAGTGTGAGTTCAATACCCAATTAAGGCAGTGGAGAACTTGGAAAGAGGAATTAACAGGAGATAACTGACATCCATGAAACATGGCATGTGGAACTAGAACAGTCTACTCCAGTGAGCAAAATAAAGGGTTCAGTTCGACATTCCAACCCCCTGAAGAAGGCCGGAGCGTACAACGGCCGAAACATTGTAATAAATATGGCGACAAAAATGAGGACAATAGTCCGAATAATGTAAATAGTGTACATAATTCCTCATCTCAGAAATATAGACAAACACTAGTCATATCTAAAAGTTTTCAGATAAAAAAGTAATTTTTGATAGAAAACAAATCTTTATATTTTTATTGTATTTTGAACTAACACATTTTACTGACATACTTTCTGTACAGGCTAGTATAGTCATCTTGGTGGTTATTCTCACAAAATTTCAGCCGTTTTAACATACAACCTTCTTCAAGTGTCTGTTATATTCACCAACTTTTTGTGAATTTTTAAGTAAACCCTTTATTCAATCCATGGAGGAAGATAGTTCTCCCCCCTATTTCCCTGCTTAGGGGATATTTCATAATAGTACTCACCCGATTTATTCACTTTTCTTCCACTTATGTATTCTCTTTCTTTGAACCAGAGTGTGTACAAATTTTGCAGCACAAACAGATCCTCCTTATCCCAACTATGAATACCTATGTCATCAGCAGCAGAGTTCTCTTCATCATCAGTACATTCGCTTCAAGAGGGAAAACAGAATCAGTGTTATTCACTAATAGATTCATTCAGGATATGGTAGGGAATACTTAAATGATCAGTGTCCATCTCTTCACAACTATGTGTTGTATTATTGAAGAAGTTTGAAATGTTTCAGTATTGGGGTCCTTGCCTTATATATAAGACTTTGTGGATTAATATACTTCCTCCATCAGATCTAGACATTCATTGGAGTCAGAGCTCAGAAGACTGTTTCAAGTGGATGAAAAGATGAAGTCTCTATTGATGTGGTGATACGTTGCCATGAGGTGAATATATCAGATATACAATTTTCTGGAGTTGTATCACACACACAAGCTAAAATATCAATATGATTTGAATACCTCAACTGCATGCAGTATTAGTTTTCAAATGGCTTTCCACATTCAGTTATGTGCCATGCGTGATACATGCTTAGGCGATCATGTATCTTTTGATACATTACTGACGAGGCAGATTTTTTTTTCCTGCAGTAGGTTGCCATTTCTTTCTGTAGTAGACCAGTTGCCATTCAAGGCTATAGAATCAGGTCTGTCCTGCTATTTACCCATAGCTGGGGTGAGAAGAGGATTCATACCTTTCCCAAGGGGATTAGCACATAAGTGAATGTAATGGATTCGACTGAAATTCGAACTTGGCTCTCTGATTCCACAATCCGAGCCTCTATTCATATTGAAATATAATGGTGCACTTTTGATTTTCTGGAAACTTTGATTGCAGAACTCTGCCAGATTTTTCATAACCTGAAGAAGCCAGAGTGCGCACAATGACTGAAATGTTTTGATGACGACAATGAAGATGAAAACCTTAGTCGAAATTTAAGTCTTGCCAATAAGTATTTCTTTCATCTCAATTTCACTTGCTTTTCATCTAGTAATATTAGTGGTGCTATTAACACTTGATCTTTTATTAGATGAAGCATTGTTAACCATTATTCATTCCTGATTGGTAATTCTCTCTAATCATTTACAAAAATATTCTTTTTAATCATTTAACCCGCAAGCAAAACTATAATGACACTAGAATGCAAGAGGTGACTAGGAGTGAAAGAGAATGGGAAAACTTTAGTGAGGAGAAAGGACAATAAAAGAACAGTTTTCAAGAAGGCAGAAGATGGCGATTGAAATGTTTGAAGATTTCAGGTGGCAGGGAAGCAAGGCATGAGAACAGAGTTTCATGGGCAAGAAATGTCAGATAAGAACCTCTTAGAACAGAAGAAGTGCTGAAAAAGAAATTATTACAACATACGGTTGGTTCTAGCTAGTTCAACACTAAAAGAGTGAGACCTAATTGCTAATCAAGTAGTAGGCTTAAATTCATGCAATCAAGTCACCAAGGAGGAAAGCTCATCACAACAATAACCATGAAGGTATTTGTAGAAAAGACAGAGGGAAGCCACGTCACTTCGGTGAGTAAGTGGCTGAAGTTCAGATGCCCAGTCAGGATCAGTTATATTACAGACTATTTGTTGAATTTTGTCAAAAATCTTGAGAGGTACAGCAGGAGCACCAGACCAAATATAGCAACAGCATTCAATGCTTGGACGAATGGTAGATTTATAAATCTGTATTTTGACAAGAAAAATTATCAAAAGTAATAATTTGCAGAATGGGATATACACTGCTATTGTCTACTTAAAATACAATATTTAAAGTTATATTGTTCTTCTCTTCTGGTATCCTTTGATAAATCATTTTAAAATGTTTCAGCAGTTGAATTAGTACAAATGTCAACTCAGAAACAAAACATTACTCTCATTATCCACTGGCATTATTAGCGGCGATGAAGCCATTGTTGATTCTGTCAGCGACTCATAGATTCGTTACGCGAAGACTTCTTTTTATTTCTTTCAAGTTTGAACCCAAAATTAAAAATCAAAAAATGCTAATGTTTAGTGCATGAAGAATATGGGTAAATTTAAATACATGAGGAAGCCTTGTAAAAGAAAAGAAAAGAGACCCACAGACAAACAATTCTTTGTACAACAATTCTTGACCTACAATGTTATTATTATTGTTGATCTGTGTATGGTTCTTGTCTCTTTTACATTGTCTTTTTTTTTTTCCTTTATATTTTTTTTCTCCATTTCAGTTTTTCTCTCCCCACACTTTTGACAGCCCCCCCCCACAAAGGATCTTGTGTCATCAAATAATCTATTATGAATGATTGTTTCACATACAAAATAGACAGAAAAAAATACAGTGAAACATAGGGAATAGTTTATTGTAAGAGAAAAATACTTCATAGTTGTTCTTTTATCATGAAAAAAATTAAGAATAGGAAACAAGAGAATGAAATCAAATAAAGGGGAATAAGTTGAAAGGAAGCCATGTATTTGGTCTTTGAATGGAAATAAAAAACAGTAAGACTAACACAATGAAGAAATCAAAAGAAAGCTACAATGTTATTGATTATAATAAAGGGAGGTTACTCTTCTTGGTTGGTTGATTGGTGACACATTCGTAGAACAAAAGTTTTAAAAGATAAACAGACAGGAGTTAGAATTCTTTTTTTTGTCATTCAGGAAAGAATCTTTTGTCAATTTTTGAATGAGAGATTGAAACTTGGAAGAAAGTCACATTGTGCTAAAACATTAAAGAAGGAATAGTGACAAAATATTTCCACAGATAAATAAATAATTGGAAGGTTTTTCAAATAATGTAGTCATTGTTTCTATCACAATTTTCTGGATATATGATTTTGGTTTAAAGAGTGGGAATTAAAATGACTAAAATATAAAAAAAGAAACAAAAAATATAGATAAAAATTCAGCTAATAGCAAACCTCATATCAGGCTACAAACTTACTGTTCCTCACAAACACACACATGCACATATAGGAGAATATGATATATAAACTCAGTATATCTGACAAATGATGGGTTTAATCGAATGACAAAATGTAAAAATACTATGTAACACGTTTCGTCTTTCAAAAAGACTTCTTCAGACTAAATAATGATTTTATTAATAGGCTCATATATATGTAGTGGAGAGAATGAAACAGAAGAAATTTTAGTTATAATTTTGTGTTGTGAAAATGCAAATGTCACTTATAAGTACAAATCATGAAAAACACTGAAAATGCAGAGACACTAAAATTTAAATTTAAATTTTGAATTTCTGGCATTCAATATATATATATATATATATATGTATAAAGAAATATACTATTAAGGTGTGCTATATTTATAGGATAAAGTGCTCAAAATCAGAGATAGAGTGTGTGTAAATATAAAAGTGAACATTGAAGTCAACATTTAGAGGCGACAGGCTATTTCATGCTAGACGCAACCATCAGGCCTAATGATTGTGTCTAGCATGAAACAGCCTGTCGCCTCTAAGTGTTGACTTCAATGTTCACTTTTATATTATATATATATATATATATATATATATATATAAACAACATCACAGGCATTGAAACCATTCTTGCAAAGATACAACTTAAGTGGGCTGGTTATGTTGTGAGAATGGATGTGCATAGGCTTCCAAAAAGGTGTTGTATGAACAATTACCAAACTCCAAGTATTCAGTTGGATGTCCACTCTTACGCTACAAAGACAAATTGAAAGACAACTTGAAATGTCTTGACTTTGATCTGAAAGCCTGGGAAGTCCAAGCATCAAACCGAAAGGAGTGGTCTAAGACACGTTTCATTAAGTTAAAAGTTTTTGAAGACAGTAGACTGAAGCACCGTGATCAGCTTCATAAAGCTCTGAAGCAGAGATGCCATCAAAATCCTGCTTTAACAAATTTCATCTGTCAGTGTGGCTTTGTTGCCTGCAACAAGGCTGGGCTAGTATCACACTTAAGAAAGCACAAATGAAATATGTCTTTCCCTTACCAGATTTTCTCCACAATTGCTCCTGTTGGCATACATAAGTGTAAAATGAAAGGCACCATCCAATGGTGACCCTTATTTATTGTTCACAATAGGAGAGTTCTTCCTATATATATATATATATATATATATATATATATATATATATATACATATACATACATATATATATATATATATATTGGGGAAATAAGTATGACAAAGTAGAAAAAAAATTTTTAATATTAAAAATTATTTAAAATTTGGTTCATGCTCATGTGTAGTCACATCAATGTTGACATAAACTTGGCCCAATGAGGCCTTTAAGGATGAAATGTGTTACATGAAAACTTTTTCTGCTTATTTCCCCCCAAATTCTTCTTGATATATAAAACATATTTATATCGTTAACCTATAGGCGTGGTTATGTGGTGTATCTAATTATGAAGAAATATATTATAAACATTGTAGGATGTTTCCAGAAATATTGTAATCTATTGAAAAAATTCAAAAGAAAATATGCAGGACTATGTTGTCTTTAGCATTCAACACAACATGTTTAAAAGAAAAGTTGCTGCCAAATTACACAAACACACACACATATATATGTATATATATATATATATATATATATATATATATATATATATATATATGAGAGACAATGAAAGAAGGTCACGTTTCCTTTTAAAGACACTAGGCCTATGAGCAAACCTGAAATCTAACTATTTATTAACCACTTTAGCTAATATGCAACAAATTTGAAATTAAAAATTTTAAAAAATTATTCATAAGTATTTAGCTTTTTTAAATGGAAATCAATGACAACTGATTAAACTTAATCCCTGAATATGCATTTAATCCATGCCCCCCCATTTGATTCAATCTAGGTGCAAATGGTTGAATAGTTAGTACAGAAAATGTCATTAGTAAGCTGAGTTCAAATTCCAGCTGAGACAGTTTCTATTTACTTGGACACATAATGAGGAAGGAAGGCTTGAAGATTTTAACACTGACAGGGCATATCAAAGGCACTATGGATAGGGGGAGGCATCATGTTGATGTGCTCATGTGAAGTCATGGCAGAACAGGAGTATTGCAAAAAGATAAATATTACTAAAAGCTAAAAGGATAGGAAGCTGTGGAGAGTCATGACTGCTCTTGAAGGGACATGGCATACAGAATATAAATGGCTAAATTTGTAATAAATGCATAAAAATAAACAGGGAGAAATGAATTTATGCCTACATTCAGCTAATTGCTTCTTATGCACTTTGCTTAAGGGGTTAATTTTTTTTGAAAATTTCTTTTACATATCAATAAGAAATATAAAAATTTTCCATGTTCATGATGTTTTATAAGCTCCATGATAGTGCATGTGTGTCCGTATTTTCAGAAAATTCCTAGAGATTAAAATTCTTTTCAGAATAATGAAGCGTAAAAAAAATAAAACAATAGCTATCGGTAGTTCTATCATGTATCAAGAACCTATACAAGGTAAGTATAATTCAATAATTTTAATTTGAAGTCGGCAATATTTGCAGAGTAAAGAAATTAAGAATTTACCTGACGTTTTCATTTGATACCTTCTTTTCACTTATTTTGTTTTGTAACATACTTTCTTTGTCTTTCTTTTCCAAATTTTCTTACAAGCCGCTTTTTCTTTTATTTCTTTTGTTTTTCTATAAAATTTCCTGCTTTTTGTTTCTTCTGTCTTTTTGCTTTCCATCTTTTCCCACATCCCTCAGTCAAATCAGACCCCCACCATCTCCTACAGAAAATACCCCCCACCATTTCACCATCCCAGGTCAGTAAAGATGTGTAACCAGCTCAATAGCCAGTTGCATGTCCTTCTGCGATCAGAACATCTGGTTTGAGAAGGATAAAACCACAAACTTCATGCACACATAAAAAGCGGTTAAATCGGGAAGATGTCATTCGTTGTTTGCCTTCAAGAAAAACTATTGCTCAAATCTTGTGATTCCAACCCTGAAAGCAAACACCAAACGCAAAACTAGTCGGTCTTCACATAAAAGACATTTTGCAATGTTGTGGAAAGCTGAGATCTGCTGGAATTGGGGAAGGGTTGGTGGGAGAAAAGCAGCTCTTAGAAATCATGAAAAACCGTAAAGGATTTTTGGTTATTTCATTCTGTAAATGGATGGTTGGGATGGATATATGTGTGTGTATATATATATATATATATATATATATATATATATATATATATATATATATATATATATAAACATACACTCAACCCATACACCCAATTAAAAAGCAAAAAATAAAATCATCCTTGATAATGGCTAAAAGTATAGCCGAAAGTGCTTGGAATTACAGAACATTTGGACAGTTTCTACACACTCTGTGTCCAAGAAAGAAGACACATGTTCAAAAACAAGAAAAATTAAATAAAATGCTTAATCGCAGTACCTTGTCTGTTGTCTTTAATGAAATATGTATAAATTACAGATTGCTGCCTAAATACACAATATTTATATATTTATTATGAGATAAAGAACAAATAGGAAACGTTTATCAATCTAACATGTTTCACTCTTATTAAAGCTTCATCAGAGAATGAGATATGGCGAAAAAGAAGAAAGAAATTCTGTTTTTTTTTCCTTTTATGTTGTGTGATTTTCATAAGTTCATCATTTTCACATGCATTAGTAAAATTTGTTGCTTTCTGAATTCAAGGAGAGATTAGGTGTCCATCTGAAGTTTCAAGAAATTAAAAATTCCAAACCTACCTTTGGAAATGTTATATAGATTTGTCATCTCTCCTTAAATTCAGAATGCCTCAAATTATACTAATGTTGGTTTAAAAAGTCGAATGCATGTGAAACCTGATTAACCAATGATAATCAAATATAAAAGTAAAAATACCAGAATTTCTTTTTTCTGTGTCCTTGGTGGTCATCAGTGAGTGAATTTTTGGGGACTTATAAATGTAATGTCTCACTATCCATTTTATCAGAGCTCATATTAGAACAGCACCACCAGATCTGGCATACTTTTACAACTCGGCCACAAAGAGCTTCATAATAAAGCAAGTTTCTATTTTACCTTTTAAGTACGCTCATTAAGATTTTTTTGTTTTGTCTTCTATATTTACAAAATACATTTCTATTGGTGTACAAATGATTATAATCAAATATTTAGCTTTTCACTTATTGTAATATTTTCATTGGGTTAACAGTTACAAGTCAAAAAATTTTAAATTAGAAAATTTAGCATATTTAATAAGCGTTTACAAATATTCTGTCAATAATATAATATTTTTGACTGACTTTGAGGAGTGATAACATTGCATTTTATTTATTGATTTTATATATATATATATATATATATATATATATGCATGTTTCATTAAATAATATAGACAAGTTTTGTCTATTTATTTTAAGTAAATTCCTTTCATATTTGCTTCCTGTGTTTCATATGCACAAATTTATCATTGCATAGTAATCTTCCATGCAAAAAAAGTAAACTATCATTGTTGCAATGTTCGCATAACCAATCTAAAACAAAAATTACCATCTTTATTATATAATTTATTATTAGCTTTGACAGGATTAACAATAAAAACTTGTATCAATATAGTGATTCTCTTTTGTGCTTCAGTGATAATGCTAAAAAGCTTATTTGACAATATGAAAGGAATTTACTTAAAATAAATAGACAAAATTTGTCTATATTATTTAATGAAACATACTGCCTAAATACATACAATATATATATATATATATATATATATATATATATATATATATATATATATATATATATATATATATATTAACCTAGGAAAAGTTTACTGAATAAGAATAAGCAAAACGAAAGTTGGAAATGGAATGATAATATTTATAACAGGAACAACATACAAGATACGCCAGTGGCATGTAGTAAGTAATCAACTGCTAGTGGTGAGCTAGAAGTGAATCAAGGTGAAACCCAAGTGAATCCAAATAACTACTACATATAGTATATTCTACTGTATTTATATGGTTTGGGACACAACCATTATAGTCCATAGGTACAGTATGACATATATATATATATATATATATATATATATATATATATATATATATATATATATATATATATATATATATATAAGTGAACATAGACGTCAACACTTGGAGGCGACAGTCTGTTTCATGCTAGATGCAATCATCAAGCCATGAGTGCTGTTATTTTTGTTGGCTATTTATATATACGGGTCAGTGGTGCATTGTGGGTAGTCTATTTTGGTGGTTATTTTATCGGAAGTCGTTTATTTGTTTATTTATTTGGGTCAAATTATTTTGCTTGTTTTTATTTATTTTTATTTTTATTTTTTATCTTATATATAAAAAAAATTTAAAAAATTAAAAATAAATAAAAACAAGCAAAATAATTTGACCCAAATAAATAAACAAATCAACGACTTCTGGTAAAATAACTGCCAAAATAGACTACCCACAATGCACCACTGACTCGTATATATAGATAGCCGACAAAAATAACAGCACTCATGGCTTGATGATTGCATCTAGCATGAAACAGACTGTCGCCTCTAAGTGTTGACTTCTATGTTCGCTTTATATTTACACACGCTCTATCTCTGATATTGAGCACTTTATCCATAAATATAGCACACTTTAAGACTATATTTCTTCACATATATATATATATATATATATATATATATATAGTTATTTGTTTGAATGTCTTTTTGTTTAATGTTAAGCGTAATTTTGTTTTAATTCCTTTCAGGATTTCAAGCTAGATTTTTTTTATTGAACTGTAATAATGATCAAGGCTGTTGAGCATTTAAGATTAAGAGATTGTCTGCATCTGGATTGCATGTCAGCAATCACTGCTTCTTAAGGATGAGAGAATTAATCCTGAGCTTGAGAAACCCTTCAGCAAGCGTTCTTTGAGTAGTGGTGGTAACAGTTTATCTTTTATCTGATTTTTTAAATACCTTTGAGTTTCAAATAGTTAGGTTGGAATTATATATATATATATATATATATATATATATATATATATATATATATATATATATACTCACACCCCATTCCCAGTAACCAATAAAACTATCACAATGACCAAGGAGTGTATTCTGAATATCTCGCATCCTTTATCTTAAAAACAAATTGAAAGAGGCCGTTTGACCAACATGAATACTGACCAAAATTAACGATAAAAAAACAAATGAAAACTATAAATAAAGTTTACTTTCTTCAGAAAGTCATTCACTCCTGTAGTTCACAGCTACTAACAAGCAGGGATTTTTTCTCCTGATGATGGCCATGCTGGCCAAAACTAATCAAGGAACTTAACTGAAATAATAAAACATAAATATTAATATATAACCCAGTGTGTCTAAAAATTTTAATTTTTTTATATTTTTTTATTTTTCAGAACACACACACATACACACACATACATATATATATATATATATATATATATATATATATATATATATATATATATATATATATATTTTGAATTGGACAAGGTCTGACAATTTATTTAAAGACATTTTATGATATGTTTAACGTACACAACTACATCTAGCGTATTGTTTTTACAAATGTAAACAAATGTCCATCAGCCAAAGTGCTCCATTCATTTTACTGAAGAGCTATATATATATATATATATATATATATATATTCACAGTACTTATTGGAAAAATGCTCAATATCAGTGATAGAGCTAACATATTTAACATCAAACCAACTAAATATATATATATATATATATATATATATATATATATATATATATTATTGGTACATTTGATTGGATGAAATTAGCCCAAGTTTGCAGTTAGGTCAGCTTTTATATTCCAAAAGGAGCCAGTGACCCTTCCCTGATTTAACCCCCATATCCAACTCTTGACATTCAGTCAAATTGACATATGATCTGAAAAATCAAAGCTTCTAGTTATATTGAGCCAAACAAAGAACTTAATGGTACAAAATCAAGTTCAAGGAAGGTGCTCTTTGATTTCATTGGAAATAGTTTTGGTTTCTGTGATGGGTACTCTACAGGGTACAATAATATTACATATGTGTGTGCTGGGTACTATAGCATTTTGTTTGTGATACAAATATTTAAGGCTGGTAAATGTTATTAATACTGTTTATTATAAAACAGCATTTACTTAAATATTTCTATTTATAAAAAGAATGTATAAACACAATAATGTCTTAAAATAATTGTCGGACTTTGTCCATTTCATAATGTGTGACGTCATTTGTTTACATTTGGATACGCTTTGAGCAGATATGAATGTACATGAGAGATTTATGGAAGATTGTAGTTTAAAAGCAGTTAAATCGACCTTGCCTACTGAACGATCCTCTGTGGCCGAATCAGTAAAAAGGCACGTCAGGCTATATGACGGTTCTGTATAGGATACGGGTTCGATTACTGTCAGAAGACAAATATTTTCTATGAAAATTTCTCGGACATTCAGGCCGGTAAATGTTATTAATACTGTTTATTATAAAACAGAGCATTTACTTAAATATTTGTATCTATAAAATGAATGTATAAACATAAAAATGTCTTAAAATAAATATGTGTATGTTAGTTCCTGTGTGTGTGTACCGTGTAATCTGTAGGTAGTTGTGGTGTCAGTCACTATAGGTAAGGTAAAAATAGATACTTTTTACTCAACAATATTTAAAATTTTTGGATTGGTTGACAGCGAATGCTGGACAATCTCCTCAAAGTTGAAAAAGAGACTTGAAGCAAGTGAAATGTGCTTCTACAGAAAAATGCTGAAGATACCATGGACTAAACATGTGAGCAACAATGAGGTTTTAGAAAAAATAGAAACAAAAAGGAAAAAAAGGCAGTTGAAATTTCTGTGGCATGTAATGAGGAAGGTGGGCTTGGAAATTCTGATACTCACAGGACAGATTGAGGGAAAGAGGGACAAAGGAAGCAGCACTTAACATACTTGATGGGCTTGAATAAATGTATGGTAGAACAGGGTTTGGGAGAATAAAACATAAATACAAAACTTATTAAGAGCTATAAGGGGCAGGAAGATATGGAGGGTTTTGATCGTCTACGTCCTGAAGAGATATGGCACATAAAAGAAGGTATTGTTGTGAAATATTCTCTGGCGTCTACATTTAAGGTTAAGTCATGACTGCCCAGGAATATGAATAAGTAATGTGCTAAACCGTTTATATCAAAACAACAAGTATATTGAAGGGAATGTAAAGTTAATATTTCTTTGAATGCCTGTTTAGATTAATTGCAAGTTTCCTAACAAAGTTTGAGAGAAAATTTTCCCAATTTCAAAATAAATTATTTCAACACATACATGGATTTTTATATAAGTTAAGATTGTAATCCCATGATGCATTTCCCCCAATACAAAGTGCATGAGCCACTCAAGGTAGAGGGTTACTGTTAAAATGGTTATAACGAACGAGGTGTGTGATATGAATGAAAGTTAAGGATTGAAGATTATGAGAATAGAGAAGGGAGATAACAATTGATCTTTGAATTGAAGAGGCTAAGATTGTAGTGTTTAGGGAAGTATTCCAATGGGAGATTGTTCCACAAAGTAGCAGTTCTTATGAAAAGCTGATTAGAACTTCTTCCTTACAAATGGAAATAGGTATGTAAGATGGTGTGTAAACAAATTTTCAAAACAATCAGAGTGTTTCTAATTAGCAAGTTTACAATGGAAATGTTTCTTTCTTAACCCTTTGAGCTCTGACCACTGCTTTACTGGTAGTGGAGAAAAATGACTTGATTCTCAGTTACTGGTTGAAAGGTGGGTAAACACTTGTAATTATTTTTATATCTACCGTGAAACATTACATACCAATTATTTGTGAATAAGAGCTCAGGCAGAAGGCCTAAAATTGTTCAGGAACACGGAGCTCAAAGGGTTAATGATTTTAGTTGGACTGATGATATTCTTTTTGAATAAAACACTGATGATATTCTTATTGAATAAAACACTGGTTCTCATATGATCACTGAAGTTAAGCAGCAGTGAGCCTGGTCAGTACCTAGATGGGTGACTGTTTGGAATTAGAAATAAGAGAGCCAAGTCCCAATTCCAGTTGGGTTCATTATATTCGCTTATGCATCCAACACTTCTCTCTCTAGCTGTAGGTTAATTAGTAAGACTTGAATCTGTAATCATTATCTCCTTTGTTCTTCAATTAACAATTCTGAGCCATTATCCATGACATGACCAACACCTGGTATTTCCAAGCCATCACCCAACTAGGTATTGACCAGACTTGATGTTGCTTAACTTTAGTGGTCATACAGAAGCTGGTGTTTCAATGTGATATGGCTGTAAACCTCCAATGATAGAGAGTTATGGAATGAGGTGTGTGATATAAACATAAGATTATGAGGATAAGGAAGATAGCAAGTGACCCTTGACTTGAAGAGGTTAAGATTGTAGTGTTCTGGGAAGCATCCATATTGCAGTTAATTTCACAAAATAGTAGTCCTTGAGTAAAAGCTGAGTGGAAATTCTTCCTTACAAATGGAATACAGAGAAATGTATGGCAAGTTCTAGCTGTGAAGGTCTGTGAATTGGTGGAAATAAAGAGTGGAACTCATCTGAATATTTAATATGGAAATAGTAATATAATAGTGGGAGACTAGCAAGATTTTATCTGTGAGGAAAGGGGTTGTATAGTGGAAAATAATCCAACCAATGCTAGGCTGCAGAAATGATTTTGAACTCCACCAAGGCTGAACAGTGAGCAGAAAGAGTCAGGTATTTTCTGAAGATAGTGTAACAATAGTATTGTGTTGCATTCATTGTCCAAGCAATGGCGGCATGATGCATTAATGAATTGCAGCTCAGATTAGGGAATCAGAGAGCTGAGTTTGAATTCCAGTTGAGTTCATTACATTCACTTACATGCTAATATCCTTGGGCAATGTATGAATCCAGCTCTTCTCCCCCCAGCTGTGGGTAAATAGGACAGGCTGGGTTCTATAGCCTTGGGTGACAACTGGTCTAAGAGAAGGAAAACTCTGAATTCAAACCAGCTTGGAGATGGTTGGGCTCCGTCAGACTATCTTGCCCAAGACATGCCACTTTTGCTGCAGTACATGTGGTGTCTCTGCAACTTTAATGAGTTACGGGACTCATCATCGTGTGATACAACACATTTAGGGGACTAAGAATTCAACTCGGAGATGAAAAGAGAGACATCTTACCACTACAGAATCCTGCAGCTGAAGAACAATAGAAGACAAAGTTTGTATCTTTTCCATTTATACCATTTTATACAACACCACCCAGTAGGAATTAGGAAAAATCCCTTGACAGACAAGGTTGGGTAATCTTACAATATGACACGCAATGAAAATTGAACTCACTATCATAGCAAGCAGTGTGCTTCCCAGCTTATACCATCAATGTCTGTGTTCTAAGCAAAGTTTTAACTTAGCAAGATTTGGCTCTTGTGTTCTTTAAATGGTAATCTGACATTGTCTACAGAGATAAGAATCTCTAATCAATTATATTCACTGAAAACTATTTTTCTATTGAGTTTGAGAAAGAATTGATTTTTTTCTATTGACGTGAAAGTTTGATAAAACATTACCTTAAAAATATCTTTTAACAAACTATGGATACTTTTTTCTTTACCTTAAAATCTCTAAATCTACATAAAATATAAAATAATATTAAAATTAAAAAAAAAGAGAATTTTTTCAAATAAACATCAAACAAAGCAAACTATGCGAATTTGAGTTCATGAATAATAAAATGACTAACTTCTATATGTCAGGTCCCTTCAGGATATAGGGAATCATGGCTCCCCACAACTTCCTATCCCTTATGGCTCATAGTAAATTTTGCCCTTTTGCTAAGACACCTCCCACCATTCTGCCATCCATTCACACGAGCTTGTTAGGTAAGTGGCATGCTCTCTATTCTTACCTATATCTTGCCCTCAATATGCCTAGTGAGGGTTGAGTTTTCCAAGCCGTCTTTCTTCATTATGTGCCCAATTTCTGTGTTTTCCTGATTCTGAGTGTAAGTGTTGTTATTTTCTTTAAGACTTCCTTGTTGCTTATTCTGTCCATGGAACTTTCAGTATCCTCCTGGAGAACCATATTTCTGCTGTCTCTAGTTTTTTCCTCATTCGTGAGGAAATTGTCCAGTATTTACTTTCAGAGTCTTCAAAGATTGGAAGCTGTTCTTGATTTCTACCCAACATTCTGGGATGCTCTCTTTATTAGAGTCTCTATGTTTTAGAGTCAAATTTGACTCCGCAAGCTACCATTCTGTGATTGTTTTCTGTATTAACTTTATTTATGACGGTTACATTTTCCTCGGTGTTGGCTTTGTCAGGAATTATGAATCAGTTTCTGTTTTTGGTTCTCCATCTTAGTTTTTCCGAAGGGGCATAACACATAGAAAAATAATCTCTATAAAAGGTAGGATGTTTGTGTGTGTGTGTGTAATGAATGCACAGCTGCAATTTTTGACAGATTTGCACCAATATTTACATGAACATGCTCCAAGTTAGTGGAAATGCCAAGATCAACTTTGCATTTCCCAACTCCCATTGATAGTGGAAATAATCTATTTTTTCATGCTTCTACGGCAGTTTTCATGTAGTTTGCGGCCATTTTCTACTGGCCAGAGTGAGAGCCTATAGCTGGCTGCCACGAATAGGCAGGAAGATTCTATTGGCCAGTGTGAGAGCCAACAGCTGACTGACACGAATGTTAACTAGCATGCAAAAAAAATCGATAGCTGCATTTGTCACAAGTGGGAAAAATTTAAATCTGCATGGCACTTTACTCCAATTGGCTCATTTGCTTGCTTAAACTCAACGTTGATTCTGATTCCGCAGAACTGGGTTGGGTGTGAAAAAGTATTTGTTGTTAACATTCTTTTTTCATTCGTTTTTTCCAGTTACGAATCCTTTTTTAAAGCTGATCGTTTTGTGTTCATTTTGTTTAGTTCTTTTTTCGTAACAGATTTAATGTTTAGTATAGAGCTTAGAAAAAATTTGCAGTATGAGATAAGCAAGAAGTAAGGCATGTAGCAACATCAGCACGGCAAAGGGCACTCCTTTAAAGGCAAGGAAGGGCAAAAATATTTTAAGTCAAGTGATAGCGATTGCTGTATGAGTCGTACGATTTTTGAATCAAGCATGGGCAATGCCGGGCCATGCTGCTAGTAATTAATAACTGTCTTTTTGTATCTTGAGAAGTTAAGTAACATTTCACCTCTCTCATTACATTTCCCTATTCCAAATATTCCTTTGTCTTCCCTTGCCCCTGCTTTTGTATTGACATTGCACATCAAAATATTTTCATTGGTTTTCTCCTCATCCTAAACCTAACTGATGTAATCATAAAACCCTACTACCACGTCTGAACTTTTTGACGTTGCTGCATAGACTTGAATTAAATTTAAAGTTTATCTTTTACATAATTCTAACAATTATTCAAGCTATTCTGTTGTATATAGTGTCTAAAATTGTTTGCATCTTTTTAAAATAACAGTAGAAATCTTCTTTCGTCACATTGAGGAAAGAGGGCTTGGAGAATTTGACACTCACAGTACATATTGAATGAAAGATGAGTAGAGGGAAACAATGAATAATCTACTTAATGAGTTTGTGTAAATGGATGGTAGAACAGGGACAACAAGGGATACTAAGGAGTCAAACTTTGCTGAGGATGTTGTGGAGAGCCATGATCGACCACACACTGAAGAGACACAGAACATTTAAAAAGAAGAAGAATAGGATAAATGTACTGTAATAATTCAGCTACACAAAGACACAGATAAAATAGGAGTGAAGCAAGGAGACATTTTCACCTGAATTATTTTCAGCTTGCCATGAAAGCATTTTCTGGAAAATGAAATGGGAAGGAATAGAAGTGAAGATAAATGGAGAATATTTGAGCCATGGCGATATTTTACTAATGTCTGAAACATTGGATGGATAACAAGAAATGCTTAGTAACCTAAATTGGGGAAGTTTGTATGTATGTTTAAGAATGAACAGAAATAAAGTAAAAGTAATGCTCAATTGTAACATTCTGAAAAAGATCATAAAAATAGAGGATGAGGAACTGGAAGAAGCTCAGGAATACATCTGTTTAAAACAAGTTATAGCATTAAAGAAAGACCATGGAAATGAAATAAAACATTATACAATGATTGTTTGGAAAGTATTTAATAAAAAGCAGCTTAATGATAAGCTTAAAACATGAAGTTTATAATAAATGTTATTGTCGGTTGCATTATCTTATATCCAAGAATTTAATTTCTTCTTTTTTTTGCTTCCTTTATGATGATTGTGTTGACGATTAAGCAGACAAATTCTTGCAGGGAAGATCTGACTGCATAGTAATGTTGTTGGTGGATGAGTTTGATTTTGTCCAGCCTTTCTCTCTTCCTTTTCTCTTCTGGTTGACTTCAAAGTTTTTGGTTCTGATGGTTGTGGAATATCACCAGTTGGTACGGTCTTTTCCTCATGTTTCAAACAATTTAGTCCAGTGGCTTTCAGTATTGAGTTAGTCCTTGTAGGGCAACCCCATCGTGTTTTCCCTAGAGTGAGCTCACTGACTAAAACAATGTGAAAACATTGACTCTTCCATTCTTGCCACACGTCCTGACTATCAAAGATGGTGGTTAATGATCAGCAATTCAATGCTTTGACTGATGGCGCTTTCTAAGACTTTGGTGTTGGTCACATAATAATTCCATTTGATGTACAAGAGTGAACAAGCATTTGATTGGAAGTGAAAGAAATTTAGAGTAGAAGAAAGTGTTGATGGTGTGTTTCTGTTTAAGGTTGACCTCAGCTTACCAGGAAGTGACCCACACACTTGATTTCATAACCTTTGTCTGCAGCACACATAGAATGAGGCATGCATGAAACCATTAAAAATTAATAATTGTATCATGATATTAATGACATAAACTGAACCATGGAAAGTAAAAAAAAAATTGATAAAAACTAAACTTAAAAAAAACCCCACAAAATCAATGAAAAGTGCAATTCTAGGGATGGCTCAAAGACTGAGAAAGAAATTGACATGGATAAAAAAAAAAGACCAGGATAAGTTATCATTAAAGTGCTTTAGTGACAAAAATGCAGTTAAGTGGGATGCAGAAAAAAGCTACTTGATTGGTGTACAATTTCTAGCAAAACGAAAAGGAAAAATCCAGGTAGAAGATAGAAAATTGAGACTGAGGAGTAAGACATCAGAACAAAACAGCACCGTTATGTTTGTTATGGAAGGAACTTGGAATGACCATTGTCCTGTAATACATTCACAACCTTATTAAAATATATGATGCAATAATATATTCAAGTTTGCCACCCACAGTTACCCATAGATGTAAGGTGATAGATCCACTGACACACTTGGACTTGAATCAAAATGCCACATTCTGGATATAAAAATTTACAATTGATTAATACAGAAAAGTGACTCCAGGAGTCTCTTTCCTTAATCCCATTGAGGTCTTAGATCAGATTTGTTTGTGCAGGATGTTTTGGGCACTTATTTATAGGATATTGGCAAGGTATAACGTACATGCTAATGATTGAACTAACAAAACAACTAAAGAACAAACAAAATTATAATTTGATAATTTGTTTCACTTTTGCTATGATTATTTGTTCTGTATTTTTTTTTCTGTTCAGTTTCAAATTAAACTTAAAGTTCAACTACAAAAATTATTCTAGACAACACTTGTAAATTAATCTCTGGCAAAACTAGAAAGAAAAAAATGTCTATAGCAAGTTTGATCAGTTTTTCATTTGTTGTATATGAATGGTCTAGGGGGAGATAACATTCATTTCAGAAGAAATTAACTTGCCAAAATGATCTAGAATTTAATTTAAATGTTAATGCTATGCAGATAATAGATATAAATATTTCTACAGATGTAGATAATAAACCATATGTAGATAATGCATTTAGTAATGCTATGTAGATAATCTGGAACCTAATTTAAATATTAATGCTAATGATTCTCTGACTGAATTGAAAAGTGTTACTGCTAAAGTCCACTTTTATATTTCTACAGTGCTGGCTTGTACTACCCTTGAACCACTAACCAGTGGAGGCAAGCCTGATTCAGGGGCTTTGCTATGTTATCAATATTTGCTTTTTTCTACCTACATTTACATACATTACAAATTAAACTAAGTTCAATTGACTATTAAAGGATGAAAAAAACTTTTGCGGATTTAGATGTCATTTTAATGTCTTTTTTTTGCACCCAAATCCATTTTATTCATGCTAGGTCTCAAAAAACACAATAAGAAATTCACTAGTTTTTTATCCATAATGTTGAATGTGTTAGATTATCCAAATTTTTAACAAGAAAAATCTCAATGTTAAAAATTGCTGCAAAACATTGTTGATTTATTTCAGATTGAATTATTTATTATGACGTGTCTCTAATTTGTATTTAGATACATTTTATTTATTTTCAATTTTTCTAGTTGAGTTGTTCACCTATATTGCATATGATACATTATTGTACATAATTAGGTTACAATAAAATTTGTATTTTTTTATGAATTCTATCTCAGGAAAATTGAGATGTAGTAGAGTTGGGGACACTGTATCATAGGTGGGGGTGGTGGTTTAAGGTGGGGGTTATGAGACCCTTGCACCAACCATGGCTACTTTTGTATTTGTCTTTTCAGATGGGATGTGATTTCTTGAAAAATCTGGAGATTTATTTTTAAGACTTCATAATTTAGTTGTTATTGCTTTATTTTTTTTAGATTTTTTTTCCACATTCACTTTCAAGAAAATACTTGATCCAACTTTACAATTCTCAATTCCTTCTTGAGAATTCATTACAAGAATTTTAATAGAAAAATAATGCCTTGGATTTTTTCCTTTTGAAAGAAAAATCTCCACAAAAGCATTGATAATTGAATAGCATGTCCATCATTCTCACTAATCAATGCTGATTTTTTTAATACTATGTTTTAGTACTTTATTAGTTAGCCTCATATCATAAAAGTAATGCCTGTGCATTACTTTTATCTGGTATACAGCAGTGTTTATTTTGTACTTTCTTATTAACTGAAGATAGATACAAACCAGACATCATCAAATGTTTAATTTTCAGATTAGAACAGAACCTTTTCACTTAGAAATGAACTTTTTAAAAAAAGAAGCTAAACTAAAAAGCGAGTATTAGGTTGATTTGTAAATAATTTCATTTTTGTTTCTCAACTTTATTCTTAAAAAAAATAAGGTATAATTACTTTTTATTCAATTACATATTCTCCATCTGTGGAAGAGAGGTTGAAGGGTGGAGAATAGTTTGTCACTCACAAGGGCTCGAAAATGCTTTTGAACTCTATCAAGGCTGGAGAGTGCAGTCTAGGCAGCTCCTGCCCAAATATGACAACAGTACTCCATTTTTGGCCTGATCTGGCTCTTGTAAAGGTAGAGGATAGCAGGAGGGCTCAAGTACTTACTGGAGCAGTACAGCCAACCATTTTACCTGCATCCTTAGCAATTGATTATATGTACAAGTTCCACTTGAGGTCAGGTGTGAGTTTGAGGCCCAACAGTGTTTTGAGGCACAGTGCTTCCCTAGAGTACCATCATTCATCAAGACTGATGGTAGTTTGTGGTCAGATCGGTGGTGATGGAATGTAACTAGCTTTGTTTATAATTCTATTGTGTGTCGAATCTGGTGGGGGAGACAGTTTAGTTTCTGATGACCCAACTATGTGGCATGTAGTAGCGAGTTAATTGGTTCCTGTAACACTCATAGAGTGGCTTGGAATCATTAAAGAAGATAAACCTTCCTGAATTTGAAGATTAACATGTTGCAATCTTGATACTATTAACTTCCTCAGAACCAGACAAAGATATGTTTTGTAATTATTCATATAACTCTAATATACAAAGAGCTCTAAGTTTGTATGTGTGTCAAACACAAAAACTTAATCAGAATAGCAAGTCATAATAGGTGCAAAATTACAAAATAAGATTCAACCTCTGCATAAAATTTTAATGGAAAAACATTTATTACACAATTGCTAAAAGGTACAAAGTCTGCACAAAAATTTCCTTTTGCGCACCTCTTAAGGCAGGATAAGAATTTCTGATAAAAAGGATTATCATCGAAAAATGGAAAAAAATTTACTGTTTGGGAAAAGACAACAATTTTGAAAAAGACTAAAAGAGAAAACAATTTAAAAAGTCAGTAGTAAAACAAAGGTGCAACGACTTTTGAGAAAAATGAAAACACTTACTTTCACTTACCCTACAAGTGCCTCTGGGAAATACTGGGTGTAACAGCAAAATTGTCCAAGTCGTGTAACAGCATGGGACAATTGTCCATCCCACAAAATGTTTAATATCTAAAAGAAACACTAAACTAATTGAGTTTCTTTTTTCCAGGTTTTCAGATAAGATGTATAACCATCTTGACACCATTTGTTGTAAGAATCACTGAAAAACCCTTTGAGTTATTCAGCTAGAAAGAGAACAGGTTACAATTATTTTGTGCCAGCTCCATTATGTCTTCCCAACTGAACAATGGTGAGAGGAAAAAGATCATTCAGGTTTTCAGTAATGGTACCAACATTCATACTCTGGCTTCCATCTTAAAAGTCCATTCAAGAACCATTAAGAGAAAGATCAAGTTTAAAAAAGAGGGAACAGTAGAGATGAAAACTTGGTGAAGAGGTTACAACAGTAATAGAGATCATCATTTCAACTAAATACATTCTTATTATTCAGAGTAGTGCCCAACAGTGTTATAAAAACCCCAGAGAATTCCAGAAGATATCTTTTCTAAGATACAATGATTCAAATAAGAATCTAACAAATGGACAATTTTGCTTTTACACTTGGCATAGTAATTTTTGAGACTTTCCTTTTAAAATCAATTGTTCATACTTGGGAAAATTTCTTTAAATTCTTTTTTGTTATTGGTTGTTCAACTACAGGAGAATTTTCACTCAAACTTGAAAAATTCTTTAGTCACTCTGCAGCTGGCTGGTAACTGGTGCCTTCTTGATGTCAAAAACCTTCTTGCTCCTTGATGTTGATTTGCCTTGTCCTCTTGCTGTCAAAATGTCTCCTCCTCATCTACTGACCTGAGATCTTACATATTCAGAAATTCAAGCTCACAGAATGTGGCTCCATCCAAGGGTATAACAAGTTCAATCAATATGCTGGGTAGTACTGACTTCGACTCAGTCAAAACAGGGCAAGCAACAACTAAATAAGAACAAGATGAAATATCCCTAGATGTGAACAATCTGTCCCTATAGATTAAATAAAGGGTTTTGTTTAATATTCCCTGAAGAAGGCTTGATACTGTAACTGAAATATTGTGATAATAATAACAAAAATGAGGACATCAGTTAGAAGGTAAACAATGTAAATAATGATAATTTCACTTCCCAGAAATTCAAACAGAAATTAGAAAATGGTAGATCCGGAAAAGAATAAAGCCTCTAACCAATAAAGAAAGAATGAATCAAATTTAATTTTACTTCTCAAAAAACCAAAAAATCAAAAAACAAACATTGTTTTCATAATTCAAATATTGGCGTCAGCCATAGTTTTCATTAGTGATATGTCTGGTACACAGAAATGAAAATTTTATCAGAACTCTTTAATCTAATAAGGTATGAAAAAGCAGTTTTTTAAAATTCAAAGTCATGTTGAATAGAATTGGTAAGTGACGCCAGATGAAGTGCCAAATTCTTGGAAACAGTGAGAAAACAAGAAAAAGCTACGAGTAAAGGCTCTAATTTCTCAAGAGATAATCTTTCACTTCAATTAAAACTACCAATTTTAATAATTGTAATGACATGAATAAACGGAAATTTATATTAATAACAGTTATTTATGTCTGTTTATCTATTTGTTGTGTATGTGTGTGTATATACATACATATGTACACACACACACACACACACATATATATATATATATATATATATATATATATATATATATATAATACACACACATTCCCAAAATATGGACAAATGACCAAACATTGGAATTTGTTTTTAAATCCCTCTTTGGTCAGATTGAGAACTTTTCAATATACCTTTTTCTATCATTAAATCAATATATTCTCGGCAACAACATTTACTCACTTTTGTTTATTCTGCATTAAATTATGTCATTTAATGTCCTCCATAGTTTACCTTTACTTTCAGTCTTAAGAATATTTTTGAGCATTCTTGAATTTTAAAATTGTGAAAACCTAGCGATATTTTTTGTTCTGTTTATAAATAAATGTTGTGAAATAAAATCCTTACATTATCCATCAAAAGACGAAATGTGTTGGTAAAGAAAAGTTTTCCTTTTGTCTTTATTCATATATTCTCATGTGTATGGGTGGGTGGTGCAATGGATAGTAACTTTGGCTGAGAAATCAGACAACCCTGTTCAAATTCCAGTTGGGTTCATTACATTCACTTAAGCACAAATACCATTGGGAAAGGTATGAATCCAACTCCCATCCCCATGGATTAAATAGTATGACTTGTATCTTGAAAAATCATTGTTACCTTCAAAAAACTGTTAATGCAATATTTACTCAGCCCCCACCCTCCAAATTATTTTTATATTTTAAACTATATTGGGCTGTAAATAAACCACAAATGGTTGATAAGCCATAAAAAACAAATCACTGATTAAATCCTCATATATATATATATATATATATATATATATATATATATATATATATATAGTGGAAGCAATCCCTGTTTTATACATGTTTTGTTAAAGATGACTGGCAAGGTAGTGAAATTAAGCTTTTTATTTAATTTTTCTTGTGTTTGTAAAAGTATTTTCTTTTCTGGACACAAAGTGTTTTGTTAGTTGCTTTATTTATTAGTTCTTAGTTTCTCTTTTTATTTTATTTTGTCATTTCAAGTGTTTTCACATGGCAGGTTTTTGGCCAGTTTTTACACACTTTGTGTCCAGGAAAAGACACACTTGCATGAACATTATAAAAATTAAATAAAAAGTGTTATCATAGTACCTTGTCAATCATCTTCAGTGAAACTTATATATATATATATATTAAAATAAAGAGAAAGAACAGTAAGATTTATAATCCGGTGTTCTTATTAATTATTTTTATTTTTAAAAAAAGTGATACAATTGTGCAGAGCATAAACATTATAAATTTATAAATATGGTCACATCGCTAAACAGGAATTAGTATGTTTCAAAAACAGAAACTAAAACCTCAAATTTAATTATAGAATTAAATTAAAATCCCCCGTACTGTTTCATCTTTTTGTTATCTATATATATATATATATATATATAGTTCTCCTATGTAGAAAGGAGAGTCTGTTGAAATAACTAATTTGAGTTTCTCACAATAAAAGACACAGAGTAGCAATTTGAAATGTATCTCATTTGTGTGATGCCGTTGGTCAGAGTTACTGCTCTGTCTCAGTTAATTTGATATAGACATCAAGCACTTTTGTTTATTGCCGAGGTAGGTATCTATCTTTTTTGGTCAGTTTTTACTTGTTTGTTTATCTTTCCTTTTCCTCTTTTTTGTTTATCTTTCCTTTTTCTCTTTTTTGTTTATCTTTCCTTTTCCTCTTTTTTGTTTATCTTTCCTTTTTCTCTTTTTTGTTTATCTTTCCTTTTTCTCTTTTTTGTTTATCTTTCCTTTTCCTCTTTTTTGTTTATATTTCCTTTTCCTCTTTTTTGTTTATATTTCCTTTTCCTCTTTTTTGTTTACCTTTCCTTTTTCTCTTTTTTGTTTATATTTCCTTTTCCTCTTTTTTGTTTATATTTCCTTTTCCTCTTTTTTGTTTATCTTTCCTTTTTCTCTTTTTTGTTTATATTTCCTTTTTCTCTTTTTTGTTTATCTTTCCTTTTTCTCTTTTTTGTTTACATTTCCTTTTCCTCTTTTTTGTTTACATTTCCTTTTCCTCTTTTTTGTTTACATTTCCTTTTCCTCTTTTTTGTTTACCTTTCCTTTTTCTCTTTTTTGTTTATCTTTCCTTTTCCTCTTTTTTGTTTATCTTTCCTTTTCCTCTTTTTTGTTTATCTTTCCTTTTCCTCTTTTTTGTTTATATTTCCTTTTTCTCTTTTTTGTTTATCTTTCCTTTTCCTCTTTTTTGTTTACATTTCCTTTTTCTCTTTTTTGTTTATCTTTCCTTTTTCTCTTTTTTGTTTATCTTTCCTTTTCCTCTTTTTTGTTTATCTTTCCTTTTTCTCTTTTTTGTTTATCTTTCCTTTTCCTCTTTTTTGTTTATCATTCCTTTTCCTCTTTTTTGTTTATCTTTCCTTTTTCTCTTTTTTGTTTATCTTTCCTTTTCCTCTTTTTTGTTTATCTTTCCTTTTCCTCTTTTTTGCTTATCTTTCCTTTTCCTCTTTTTTGCTTATCTTTCCTTTTCCTCTTTTTTGTTTATCTTTCCTTTTCCTCTTTTTTGCTTATCTTTCCTTTTCCTCTTTTTTGCTTATCTTTCCTTTTCCTCTTTTTTGCTTATCTTTCCTTTTCCTCTTTTTTGCTTATCTTTCCTTTTCCTCTTTTTTGCTTATCTTTCCTTTTCCTCTTTTATGTCAGTTTCTTTATTTATGGGTTCTTGTTTTTTCTTTTTCTTTTCTTTTTTCATTTCAAATATTTTCATATGGCAGGTTTTGTGTTGGTGAAGTTGCATTTTCAACCGTTATCAATACTTTGGTTTCTCTTAGTTAGCCACACACACACACACACACACACACACACACACACACATATATATATACTTGACTCTCCCGTCGAATTTGACGTATGAGGGCCAAGCAGATGAGTTCCAAGGAAACCGACAGCCAGACAACAGCACATGATATTTGATTATAGTGGTGAAGGTTTTGTTCCAGGACCATCCACACTTTTTGAAGGGCCGAATACAGAGACCCGGTGCACTAAGTGCCACAAGGACCCCAAACAACCCTCCAAAGGTTTTGAATTCAGAGTTGACCTTCTCCTAGACTGGTTGCCATACAAGGCTATAGAACCCAGTCTGTTCTGCTACTTACCCATAGCTGGAGGGAGAAGAAGAGGATTCATACCTTTCCCAAGGGTATTAGCACATAAGTGAATGTAATGGATTCAACTGGAATTTGAACTCGGCTCTCTGATTTCTCAATCTGAGTCACTATCCATTACCCCACCATGCCTTTTTTATTTTTATATACACACACACACACACACACACACACACACACACACACACACAGTGCAATCTCAGCTCTCGAACGTCTCACATGTTGAACAAATTATTTTTCAAACAGAAAATTTGAGATGAAAATGCTTCGGCTATTGAACGAAATGTTGGTCCTTGAACAACATTGGCAAACTGAGTTAACAGCCATGTTGTATATATTTGTGTGTTGTGCCGTGCTTTTCTTTTCTAATTTTATTGGACTGTGACTTTTTTTTTCTCTACATTGATTCCTAATGGAAAAATAGTTTCAGTTTATGAACATTTCGGATTATGAACGGCCTTCAGGAACAAATTAAATTTGTGAACTGAGGTTCCACTAATATATAAGTTTTCAATCAGGACCTGAAGATTGTGTTTTACATGAAACTCAGAGTTGTGTTACCAGTGAGGAGAAAATGTATATTTATTATTAATATATCATTTATGTTTGTTTTTATACATTGTGCAATATTATATATTTATATTCAAATTTATAAATTAACAAAATTAATTCACTTTTGTATGTCAAAATTTATATCACTTAGCGTCCTCCATAGTTATCCTTTTCTTAACATTGAGAGATTTTTGAATATTTTTCAATGTTCTTTGATTCAAATTTGACATTACTTTTTTACAATGATACTTTTTCTGTGTCTACGGATACAGTTCCCTTCATAAATTTCTGCATTTGCCTCAAGGAATGAAGTATATCAACACAAAAGTTTTTCCTCTTGTCATATCTTTTATATATATATATATATATATATATATATATATATATATATATATATGATGATGAATCAGCAGGTACAGAGTTTCTCTTGGAATAGCCTTTACCTCTCTGTTAGTCATCATGTTTTTTCTTTATCCCCCTGTGGTTTTTATGCCATGAGCTGTGAGGCATATACAGCATGTGTATACTCATGTTCAATATATGCAAACAATTTCTGAGATCCCAGGAAATTCCTGGGTCTCCTTTGGGCCCACAGACCTGGATATGATATGTTTTCTGCATCCCTCTCCCATTGGCTCTGTTTCTCTTGTATCTCTCAAATAAATACAAGGAGATATATCGGAACATAGCTGAAAACAACTTTGTCACATTGAAATGCACCCCAAGGTCGATTTCAATCTCCACCCTACACACGCACATAACATGGCTCTAATCTCATGCCTGCAAATTATTCTCTTGGTATTCTTTTATAAAATACAATATTAATTGTTTGTATGGAAATTCACTATTAATTTTCCATGACTTAGACCTTAAACAAATCTGTTGTCGTTTTTAAGAATTTTTTTATAGAGGCTTTGGTAGAATATTTCCTAAAAATACAACAGTTTCACTTTATTTCCTATACTAGCTGAATACCTGTTCTATAAACAGAGAATAGTTGTAAAAGAAGTTCACTTACCTTTCTAAAATTTCTGTATAATCAACATTTTCAGTTAGACATCTATTTTTGAAACTTCTTTTTGTCATTATGCTAAGTCCAATTGAATTTCTGACTATATAGAGATGACCACCAGAGAAACATTTAAATAATTTTCTAGTGTTTATTTTAATAATAATAATAAATCCAGCAAATTTACAAGTTTTTTCACTTGTTTAAATAATTTGATACAGTCTATCGCACAGGATGTGGAGATCAAAAATATATTTAAATATTCTTGTCTTGTGGACAGATTTATTTTGACTTCAGTGGCAGTGGAAATTTCTGGGGTTATTGGCCCTTGTTCGATGGCGTTCCTTCAGAGGGTTGGCAGGATTGCGTCTCAATTAAGGGATGAGTCTTGTGAGATGGAGTGGCTCTTGCAGTGTGTCCCACTGGTGATGGTGTGAGTTAATGCTTTCACCATCATTATGGCTGGTAAATGATACCAAAATAAAATAAAAAATAAAAAATTTGTTTTTTGTTTATAAATACTTTGTTCAATTAAACAGATTATTTTAACTTATTTAGTTAATTCCTTGTTACTAATTTGTAGTAATGTGAACTATCAGACAACAAAAAAGTTTAGCAATCTTGGACTCTCATGTCTGCAAAATGGAATCTCAAAAAAGATAGTTTTTTTCCCTTGAAACTGTTTTTATTTGAACTTCCTTCACTCTGCGGCAATGTTTATTATTTCAAAAAGTGATGATTATAATTGTAATAAAAGCTAAACATATGAAAGTGAATTTATATATTTTCTTTGTTCTTGAGAATTGCTAAAAAATAATTAAAAAAACACTATTTACTAGATTTTTTATTTAAACTATTTATTTATTATATTGTTTACTGGAATGGTTGGCAAAACATCAGCTAATTACCAATTGATTCATACTTTATTAAACGGTAAATAATAAGGATTTCCTTATAGTTGGCCACATATATTAATAATAAACACTATTTATTTATTAGATTGTTTATTATTTATTCCTTTCGCACTGCTATTATTTCAACTCCTTTCACTCTGCATCAATGTTTATTGTTTTAAAAAGCGATGATTAGAATTGGAATAAAACCTAAATATATGAAAGTGAATTTATACATTTTCTTTCTTCATGAGAATTGACAACAAAGCTGTTAAAAATTTATTAGATTGTTTATTTACAAGAATAATTTTATATTTACAATATTCTAAAAACTAATACAATTGTATTATTTATCATTTACCAGTTCATAAAAAAATAAATATGAAAACAATTTTTTATTCATAAATTTATAAACATTTACTAAATTATTAAAATATATGAACCACTATAAGGAAATGTTTATTATTTACCATTTTATAAAGTTCAAATCGACTGGCAATTAACCAATTTTTCACCAGCCATTTCAATAAACAACCTAACAAGTAAATAGTGTTTATTATTTTTGTGCTCAATTCTCAAGAATAAAGAAAATGTATAAATTCACTTTCACATGTTTTGGTTTTATTCCAATTCTAATCATCACTTTTTAAAACAATAAACATTGCCGAGGAGTGACGGTATTAAAATAATAGTGGTATTAAGAGAAAAACTGTACATTTGATAAACTGTTTATTTTTACAGGCACAAAGGTCCAAGATTGCCAAATTTTTTTATTAAGAACACTGTAGGTTTTGTAACTCTCAAATGAATTTTAACAAGGTAGATATAATTTCTTTTTTGTCCAAACACATGAATTAAAATTTCTTTATTAACAGAAACATTGCTTATATATGGCAGTTTTTAAAATTTGAATTAAAAATAAATAACACCAGTGAAATATTTATTAAACATGCTTTTAATAATTGTTGTGCAAATTAAATGTTACTGCTTATGTGGGAAACACCATTTGTTAGTAATATATAAAAATGACTAATGGGAAACTCCATTTGTTAGTAATATATAAAAATGACTAATAGTGAATAGTTCATGTATGTTCTACTGATGTAGTATAATTTACTCTTTTTGAGTAATTTGCACGTCTACTTATCATCTCTCAGGGGCGGCTCCGTCAAAGGACAGAGTCGCAACTGAGGAAAATTATACTGAGAGGTGCCGGCTCTGGAGAACTGCTGCCCGAGGCTGTGCCGTCTCATTGCACTAGAGAGAAGGATCGGTGCACGCATCGAGGCCAGGGCAACCGATGGTTGTGGGGGCTCGGGGAACTTTTGTTCCTTGCCCGGGTGCACGCGCTTGGGCTCCCCACATTAAACCGACCTTGTGTCACAACCTGAACTCATGGGGGGGGGGGTAAATACAAATGTTCTACTGATGTAAGATGGGGGGGCATAGACAAAATTTACCCTTATGAAAATTTTATAAAACATTGTAAACAAACTTCAGCAATGTCTGCAAAAAGGACCTAAACTCACAGGTATTGACTCTGATATCTAAGAACAACTACAAGACGATTGCAGCGGTTGACATGCTTGTTCAAGACGTCGCCACGAAGGCTGGGTAAAGTAAAACCAACTTTTATGAAATCAAAAGACAATGCAGGAAACAGAGTAAAATCTCAGACCTTCATTCCAAATTCCAGCTTTGGACTGTTAAGCCATTCCTGACACAGCTCACAAAAAGGACTGAATTTCAGCCAAACAGGATTCTACCATTATTTTGCAAGATAAATAGATACTTACTACTACTAGTAGCTTATGTTGTAAATGCTGTTTGTTAGCAATATATATATTAAAAGACTGATAGCCAATCCTTCCCATGTTAACAGAAAAAAATTAGCTTTATGCAAATTTATAAAAGATTATGAACAAATTTGACTTGAACCTTTACTTATCTGCCTTTGAAAACTACCTCAGCTTGAACTTGAACCCTGTACACCCACCAATTTCATTTCAAATTTGGAATGCCATTATCTTCATAATTTACAGTGAGACTAATATCTTCATCATTGTTGTTGTTTTCACACTGCTTTGGCTGTGCCTTTTTGTCTTCATCAGGTGTCTATCAGTTTTCATCCAAAATGTAATAATCACCCCTTTTTTTTAGCCATATTCCAATTGTAAGGAGGAAGTTCCACTCAGACAGCTTTTTCCCAAGAACCACTACTTTGTGGATGCTTCTCTGAATACTCCAATAATATCTTCTTTACATGAAGGGTCAACCATTACTTATCCTCTTTATTGTAATAATCTACATTTCCTACCCTGCCCCACTTTCATTCATATCACACATTTTATTCAGTAGCCATTTAACTTTAATGTTTGTCAAACCTTGTAATGTATTTGTATTACAGCCAAACTAATGTCCTCACCATTTTTAATACTAATTTTAAAAAAAATGATGACATTAGTCTGTAATGTAAATAATGTTAGCTCTTCATCCCAGAAATTCAGGAAACCATTTTCTTAAGTTTTTAAGAAATTTATGAAAAGGAATATTACTTGCCAAAAAGCATTTTGTAACACACTAGAACTAAAATTATGGCATTGCATGTGGTTAAATACTGGTTCTAAGAAGGATATTTTATGATTGAGTTTCATATTTGCTAATTCATTTTCATTGAATTATTTTATTCTGCCAGCAGGATCATTGATAAACTCATGGGTAGTAAGGTAACAAGTTTTATTAAATGTTTTGTAGAACTCTCTAGTGTGTTCCTACTATCTTTTTCCTTTTGTTACACTTTATATACAGTGTAGAAATGAGTGAAAATTAGAACATGCCTACTGATATAAAGTGGTTATAGATTTGAAATGAGAAATAAATAATATCTTTTTAATGTCATATCCCTTTAGAACATAGGCAGTTATGGCTCTCCACAGCTTTCTCTTCTTTCATACCTGTGAATAGCCATGACTTATTGGGAAAGATATTGGTGTGGTGTCCTATTGCCTTTTCCCCTGGTTTGAATTATCCTTCTCCTGTGATCCAAAGCTTGAGAGCCCTATCGAATTAACCCATAGGTGGAGTTCATGCCTTTCACGAGAGCATTAGTGTGAAAGTGAATGGGACAGATTTGGTCATAATTTTAACTTGGTTCCCCAATTCTAATTTTTTGCATTGATATGCAAAAGGTTATCCACACGTTTGTTCATTGATGATAAGACTGAAATTTTGTGATGTTGCTGAAATTCATTGAAATGAAAAATTGATAATTTTCTTTTGGTTACCGAAATAAATTACTTGCATCTGATTAAGGTAATACATTTCTAATTATACAGATGTAATCGAATATGTATTGAAACATTTTAATTTTGTCAGTAACCTGATCTCAAATTAGAAATTCAAAGTTTTAGGAAGGATAGCATTTTTACAAAATGGGAATTCATGGAATTCAAGTCTTGGGGAAAAGCAAATTCTATTGATGTTAAATGGGAATGTTGGAATAGAAGAAATGATGGAATGTTCCAGATTGATTGATTAATTGATTGTTTTTTACTGCTTATCACCCTATTGTGGTTTTTTTTTTTTTTAAACTGAAGCATATTTTGGATTGTAAGAATAATTTATTTTTTTCTTTTGTGAGTGTATGTTGCATTAACGTTTTTTTTGGAGATAACAATAATTTTTCCAGATACGAGTTTTACTATTTAACCTATACCTGGGGAGAAGAGATGAATTCATACCTCTCCCAAGGGTATTGTCACGTATTTAGTGAACAGAAATTCAAATCTGGCTCTCTGATTCTGCTACCCATTACACCACCCACACATCTGAAATGTTCCAGAAAATCAAGATTTGTTTTTTAATTTTGACAACAGTTATTATTATTAAAAGAGATTGGGTGTTGTACTCTTCCTCACTTTAACAATGATCCATTCTGTGATTGCCTTTGAAAACCTGTCTCTTTTTATCTGCTTGCTACCATATTTTTGTTGTTTAGCACTATCAAATAAAAGAGATCATCTTTTTTCAGGCAGGTGGGATGCCTGAAGAAGGCCTGAGAATGGATCAGATGAAATATTATAGGAACAACAACAATCACCAGAAAAAAGAATATTATGGGTTTTTTAACTGATGGACAGGGTCATCAGTTTTGAATAGACAGCTAATTTTTTGTCTGTATCCTTCTTCCTTTATATTCTGTGTCCTTTTAGAATATGGATGATCCTGGCTCTCCACAGCTTCCTCTTATTTTTTAGCAACATTTGTCTCCTTACCCTAACTTCCAGTCTCTGGTTTACCATCGATTTATACAATACTGCTTCCATCTGTACCTTCTTACTTTCCATTACTTTCAATATATCTTATGAGTGTAAAGTTTTCCTTTCTCATTATGTGTCCTCGAAATTATTTTTTTTTTATCATTTCATCCCAAGCAATGTAATAAACCCAGTGAGATGCAAGGAGTTTACCGAGTGAGAAAGAAATACAAGAAAAAGAGCAACATTATTAAGGAGTGAGAACAATAAAAGAAGAGGAATTAAGAAAACAGAAGATGACGACTGACATTGCGTTTAAATTTTAAATGATCAAAGTTCATTGGAAAGCAAGAAGTTAGAGGAGAGTTCCACAAGTGAGAAGCACAAGAGAAGAGACTGTTAGCTTATGGTTTCATCTAGCCATTTAAAATGTAAAGTTAAGAGACCTTTCTGCCAGTCAAGTACTGCACATAAATTCATAAAGTTTAGGTATCATCAAGGAAAGTTCATCCGAACCATTACCATAAAAGTATTTATTGAAAAGACACGGGGGAGCTACATTATGGTGGTGGGAAAGTGACTGAAACTGAGTTGCCAGATCAGGATTAATAACATTGCAGATTCTTGTTTGGATTTTATCAAGAATCTGTAAATATATAGTAGGAGCACCAAACCATATATGATAGCAATATTTGAAGCATGGATGAATAGTAGACTTTTTTTTTTTTTAAGCGTATCACCCCAAGCAAGGCTGGAGGCCACTATCACGCATGGGGTTACAGAAGGGTTGGAGGAAGAGCAGATAGGAGTGGTAAAGGAGAGGATGTGGAGAAAGAGAAAGACAGTGGGTCGATCAAGGCAAGAGGGTTACAGAAGATTTGGAGCGAGAGCAGATAGGAATGAAAGATGAAAGGATGTGGAGAAGGGAAGTGGATAGATCAAGGCAACTGGGGATGTTGATTGACGCTACACTTAAACCGTTGGAGATTGTATTTGTCAGGGAAACAGTAATAGGGAAGGGAGTTCCATAGGCGAGATGTGCGAGACATGAAGCTATTGGAGTAGAAGAGACGTCTACATCTTATATTAAACTGGTAGTCTTATTATTAAATTTATTAAATATATAAGATAGATTTGGATGAGAAAAATTGTCTAGCATCACATAGTGAAACAACTTTCCTAGCAACAAACCTAGCATTTGATTCAACATAATATTTCCCATAAAAGTTAGTTAGCTTGAGAAGGCACAAGGAGTTACTCTCTGCTGATGTAAGGCAGAAATAGTTCTCTCAGATGATTATTAGAGAGCAGTTTGGAGTCATTAAAATTAAAAAGACATTCCTTTCCCCAGTTAATTACTCTTTCTGATTCTTAGTATATAGGGGTTTCTCATTTCCATTTTTCTTCATCACTACTCACATATTTCATCCATAGTATTCTCAACAACCTTCTGTAGAACCATATCTCTGCTATGTCAAGTCTTCTCTTCATCTGTGAGGAAACCTTTTCACATTCACTGCCATATAGGCAATTAGATATGACATAAAATTTCAGCACTCTTTTGTTTCCAACAACATTTTTCTGTCTTAATACTTTGTTTAATTTCTAGAAGGCATCTTCTTTATCAGTGTACCTTTGGATTTCTGTGTTACATTTTTTGTCATCTGTTCCAACTCTTTTTTGATTCCAATGTTTCCAATTCATACCTCGCACCTTGTGTTGTCCCTCTTACTAAGTCTATTTTCATGCAGTTAATTTTGCTTGTATTAGATTTTTAATTCCTTCAAACTGTTATAATAACTGATAATAGCAGTCAATTTCTAATTCAAGATGAATGATAACATAAGATATATTTAGGAAGAATTTGAATGATTGATTGTTTCGTTTGTTTAATGTCCAATAAACTCCTTATGAGTCATTTAATACTGGAATTCAATTGAAATATTTTGAACACAATTTTATGGCTTCAACTAGAGATAAAATGTATTGTTGGTCATTTTGCTTTAAAAATGTATTGTTGGTCATTTTGCTTTAAAAATGTATTGTTGGTCATTTTGCTTTAAAAATGTATTGTTTGTCATTTTGCTTTAAAAATGTATTGTTTGTCATTTTGCTTTAAAAATGTATTGTTGGTCATTTTGCTTTAAAAATGTATTGCTGGTCATTTTGCTTTAAAAATGTATTGTTGGTCATTTTACTATAAAATGTATTGTTGGTCATTTTGCTTTAAAAATGTATTGCTGGTCATTTTGCTTTAAAAATGTATTGTTGGTCATTTTACTATAAAATGTATTGTTGGTCATTTTGCTTTAAAAAATGTATTGCTGGTCATTTTGCTTTAAAAATGTATTGTTGGTCATTTTACTATAAAATGTATTGTTGGTCATTTTACTATAAAATGTATTGTGGTCATTTTGCTTTAAAAATGTATTGCTGGTCATTTTGCTTTAAAAATGTATTGTTAGTCATTTTGCTTTAAAAATGTATTGTTGGTCATTTTACTATAAAATTGTATTCTAGGTAATTTTACTATAAATATTAGAATATTACTGTCACATATAGTTTGGTGCCCCTGCTATTTCCCTTGAGCTCCTTGATAAAATCCAAAGAAGAATCAGCAATATTATTGGTACTGATGTGGAGACTCAGCTTCAATCATTTTCCCACCACCATAATGTAGCTTCCCTGTGTCTTTACTATAAATACTTTCATGGTAATTGTTCGGATGAGCTCTTTGCGATGGTAACTATACTTTTTGAACTTAAGCGCAGTATGAGACTGGTGTCAAGATTTCATCAATTTACAGTTGAGCTGGCTAGATGTAGCTGTAAATTCTATGCTGACAGTTTCTTTTCTCACACTTCTCACTTGTGGAACTCCCTTCCATCTCTATGCTTTCCTGCCAACTTTAATCTGAAAAATTTAAATGCAATGTCAATTGGTATCTACTGTTCTCCTGATCATTCTTTCTTCTTCCTGTTCATTATTAATGTTTCTGTTCCTAATTCTTCCACACCCTGTAACCCCTTGTGTCTTAGTGGCTTTACTGCCTTGCATGGAGTGATACCAATTAAAAAAGAATATAAATAAATATATTGTTGGTATTTTTCTATATAAAAATGTATTGTTGGTAATTTTACTTTAAAAATCTATTTTTATACTTTCATAGTGTTTTGTTTTTACATTGTTTGGACTATCGTCCTCATCTTTGTTGCCATATTTATCACAATGTTTCGTCTGTTGCATGCTCAGGCCTTTGTCAGGTGGTTGGAATGTCGAACTGAACCCTTTATTTCGCTTGCTGGGGTAGACTGTTCTAGTTCCACTTGCCATGTTTAATGGATGCCAGTTATCAGTTATCTCCTGTTAATTCCCCTCTCCAAATTCTCCACCACCTTAAGCAAGTATTGAACTCACACTCTTTGAGTCCTGTCACTGGATCTAACTAACACCCTTATCCACTGTGCCATGTGTCCTCAAGGGCACACGGCACAGTGGATATTATTACAACGGCCGGAAATATAAAATCAATAGTAAAATAGCGGATATTATTACAATGGCCAAAACATTGTGATCAATATGGTAACGAGGATAAGGACAATAGTCCGAACAATGTAAATAGTGTACATAATACCTCATCTCAGAAATATAGACAGATACTGTTTTGTTTTTGTTTGGGGGGTTCACTATTTGCCCCTTACTTGGATTCTAATAGATGCTACCACCACACAGGGTGGATCTAGGAACACCAGTAATTAAGAGGTGGTCCCACACTCCTCAAAGCCTCAAATCTCTTGATCAGCAGCCTTGCTGCTCGATGTAGTTTGTTGTACTCGGGACTAATTTAAGAAGAAAGATTTGTATTTTATTTTGTTTTAAAAGACTGAAATATCATAATTTTTTTATGTCTTTTGATTTCAATATTGAATGTGTGTTTAGTGTATCTGTCTAAGGACCATAAAGTCTATTCACTAATTTAATCAGCATTAACAAAATAATAAATAGGAAAGAAACACATTAAAAAGAATATGCTTTTCTTTTCAAACATTTACTTTGCCTCAACATCTTTGTTGATGACTAAATCAGACATTTCAAATTTGAAAGAATGCACAATCAGCAATTTTCTATTCATTACACCTTTGGCTCAGATTACCTTAAAATTAGTTAAAGGATTTTATATGAAAAATATAGACTGTCTTTTGCACTGGTGAAGAAGCTTTATCAGCTTAAATAAACCTTTTTTTTTCTTTCCATTAAAAAACATTATAATGGCAAATTGTTTGCTTTATGCTAGCATTCCTTTCCTTTAATTAGTTGTCTTCTCTTTTGTGGCTGGCAACTTTGATAAACTTTTCTGAGGATATCTGATGATTTGATGAAATGGATTAAAAGAAAAAGATGTCAAAACAAGGAATAACAAAAGAGAAAAATGCTACCATGCCGTTAACTTTATTTAATTTCATTTATTAAATATTACCAGTTATATATATATATATATATATATATATATATATATACACACACACACAAAAAGTAAATTAGTAAAGTTAATGATATGAAATGTCGAAATCCCTTCACTAACAAAATTTTACCAAAAAATCCCTTCGCGAACAAAATTTTAAAGATGCATTAAACTATTAATCACTTGATGAATATTATGATCCTTGTTTTTAAAAATTATAAGCTGATTTAGGTCTTTCGTAAATATCCAAGTACTTTTGACTATACATTCAGTCATCTTCAGGCATGAAAATTATTTTGCTTTTGGTAAGATTTTGTTAGCGAAGGGATTTCCCCATTTCATATCATTAACTTTACTAATTTACTTTTTTTGTGTGTGTGTGTGTGTGTGTGTGTGTGTGTGTGTGTGTGTGTGTGTATATATATATATATATATATATATATATATATATATATATATATATATATATGTGTTAACTTAGTTAAATTGTTAAACACTATTTTTTTTTTTAAGTTCTTCTGTCTATATTTCTGAGATGAGGTATTGTAATTATTTACATCATTTGAACTGTTGCCCTCATCTTTATTGCCATATTCACAACGTTTTGGCTGTTGTATGCTCCAGCTTTCTTCAGGTGATTGGAATTTTGAACTGAACCCTTTATTTCAAAGACACATGGCCCAGTGGATAAAAGCATTGGTTGGATCCAGTGACTTGACCCAAAGAGTTGTGAGTTCAATACCTGGTTATCGCAGTGGTGATCAAAAACTTGGAGAGTTGAGTTAAAGGGAGATAACTGAGACATCCTGAAGAGGCATGGCATGTGGAACTAGAATAATCTACCGAGGTGGATGAAATAAAGAGTTCAGTTCAAAATTCCAATCACCTAAAGACGGTCAGAGCATACAATGGGTGAAACGTTGTGAACATGACAATAAAGATGAGGACAAGAGTCCAAACAATGTAAAATTTTTACCTTGACTTTCTCGATTTTAATTATTATTCTGCTTATTTTTTTTATCTTGAATTTTCTTTTTTTCTCAGTTTAACTTGAATGATAAATAATGCAATCACATGAGATGGTTATAAAATAAGACAACTTAAAATAATATTGAAAAATATATTGTATAAAAACTATGTTTTTCATAACGCATTTCTTCTTGTTTTCTTTAAAAGTCAGGTTCTGATTTTGGAACCACAAAAGCTATTTAGATAAGTAATTTGAAATTATAAACTGTTTACATTATAGTTCTGGTTTTTCTTAAAATTTCATTAAAACTTCTTGTTACATTCTTGTAATTTTCTTTTCAAACCATCTTTGAATGACTCACATATTGATTATGTCAAGAAATATGTCGTGAGAATAACTGTGACAAAGACAGGAACAATTATCACAAGCAAAAAAATGGTAAAATAGTAAGGAATATAATTAAAGGATTAATTCTTGGAATATAATTGGGGTCAGAACCAAAAGCTAAGAGCTACACCAAAATCTGTGCCAATACTTCTGAAGAACTTCTCTTGGTCTGGAACCTAATAGTTCAATGTTAGTGGTGCTTGTGGGAAGTAATGGCAGGTTTGATTGATCTTGGATCATTGTAAGGAAATGGATGGAGCTTGTCTGTTGATTAGACGGAAACTGCATTCAAGGGGTGAGTAAGGCAAGGCAGCAACCCTGGCTCCTCCTCCCTTGGAAAGAATTTATTTGTAGCTTTTATACTTTTATATTTCTGCCAAGGACTGTTAGGGCAATTAAGTTATGCAGGTAGTGTAATGGTTAGCAGCTTAGAATGAGAAACTGGCAATCAGTGTTCAAATTCTGATTGAGTTTGTTACATTCACTTTTGCACAAATACCTTTGGCATAAGTATGAATCCATCTCCTCTCTCTCCAGCTATGGATCAAATAGCAGGGCAGGCAGGACTCTCTAGCCTTGGTTGGTAACTGGTCTAGAAGAAAAATTCTGTATTCAAAACTGTATGGGGAGATGGTATATCTGAAAAAATAATGAGGTTACCTGAAGCTGTACAAAAGATGGTTAGACATAGTGTGTAGATCCTGTATTGGTAAACCAACTTAGATTTTAACAGCTATGAAGAAATCCATAGTAGAGCCATTATTCAGAATGCCATTGACACCAATGGACATTGAGCCCAAGAAAAACTAATAAATAAGAATCTTTTTAATCAGTCTCATATTTTGAAAATACTCTGTATGATTTTACATAGGAGGTAATTTATGTGATTATTTTAAAAGATTTTTTAATTGTAGTATTTTAATTTATTATTTTTTATATAAAACTTTGCCACTACAGACATTTAAAGACTTTGTTGCTATACTCATAGTTGGCTTTATATATTATTTGAAAGAAAATTTTGAATTCAGGCCTGATTAAATGAGAAATCATATTACAGAAAGATATGCATTCTCTGGCAAATATATATATATATATCTTGGTATGGTTTTACATGGATATTTGCCGGAGAATGCATATTTTTCTGTAATATATATATATATATATATATATATATATAATGCCTGCCACCTCATTGTTGAGTATGACCACCACAAGATATCAATGTATGGGCATCGCGAGATATCCATGTAAAACCATACCAAGATATAAATGTAAACCACCACAGGATATCAATGTATAGCCAACACAAGATATCAATGTATGACTATTACAAGATATCAATGGAAGACCATCACAATATATCAATAGACGAACATCACAAGATATCAATATAAGACGGAGTTGTGTTTTAAACAAATATAGCTCTTTAACCTGGATAAATTTTTAAAACCTCTGACAAACACCTTCCTTCATTATGATTACCTTTTTCAGCTATGGCCAACCATTGTCCATGCAAAAGGCATCTTATAATATCAAGCAAAGCTTATACATGAAATTTATAAAGGAGAAGACAACATTGCCCAGGAGGTGTCAGTCTCACTGTTAGAGTAAGTACCCAAAAAGATAGAACCAGTCAACAGTCTTGAGTACATATTGGGACTTAAGCTCAACCCAGATTGGTGGAACTCCTACATATGATCCATTGCTAGAGATGCTAGAAAAATGGTTGGTTTCTTGTACCACTCCAGTAAGTACCTGACTCCTCCTGCTATCCTCTACCTTAAAAAGAGCCAGATCAGGACAAAAATGGAGTACTGCTGCCATATATGGGCAGGCGCTGCTCAGTCTTCCCTTTGCAGTCTTGATAGAATCCAACACAACTACTTGGCCTAGTGGGTGATGAATTATTTTCCAACACCTTTTCCATAGACAAAACATTGCAAGCCTCTTGTTACTCTGTTGCTATTTCTACGGAAAGCGTTCAGACAAACTATATTCCTTAGTTCCCCCAGTTCTAAACTTCACAGCTAAGACCTGCCACAGCATGCACATTGCAGTGAACCACCCTCATTCCCATTGTATTCCATTGATGAGATGTAAGTTCCACTTGAGTAGCTTCTTCCCATGAACTCCTACTTTCTGGGATCGATTCCAAATAGGTTCCTTCCACAGTCACTATACTCTTCACCTGTTCATGTCTAGGGTTAAACTGTTTAAACATTATCTTCCCCACATATCCTTATAAACTGTGCCTCTTACTCTATAACTTTCTACCCTGAGTGGCTCTTGGGCCTCGTACAGGGTGAACATTATTGTAAAAAATAAAAAGAAGGAAGTTGAAAATATATTTTAATAGGTACTTCCAACTCCTCCCCGCCACAAAATGATACTGATGGTTTAAAATTAATTTTTAAAAATGAAAATCTTTTTAAAAATCTTTTATTTTAGTTTTAATTCCAAGCTAATAAATTAAATTTAATATTTCCAATCAGCAAAATACTTTTCCACATTTCAAAAACTAATTTAAATTAACTGGAAGGATTTTTTGTGTTTCTTTTGCTAAAATAGCTGATTAGTGCCCTTTTTTAGTTGTCTTTCATGGCAATGTAATTCTCTTTATTAAAAAGTCTTTGAAAAATAAAATATACTTCTCTGAAACTTTATTTGAAGAATATTAGCTGAGTTAAAGTATGATTAATATTATTTACTTTAATTTTAAAAGATTGCAGAAATGCATTTTTTAACCCAACAGTAGCTATTTACTTAAGACATTCATGGGTTTGACAGCTTCAGGGCAGATTGATATTTATTTATCTAATGTTGTTCTATAGGTGCTTTAGGTGTTAAAATGTAATTGAATTAACATGTGCACCTTTTATATATAATATTTAAGTACTCAGTAATCTTAAAAATTTAAGAAAATATTCTTTGTAGACATTAATCTAATGTTTTATTGAATTTTAAATATTTTTAACTGTAAATTTACTAGTCATTGCTCTTATTTTCTGATAATGTTGTGTCTAGTTGACTCTATATAGAAAATCAGCATGTTTATACACATACAAAAAAATTCAAAATTCTTTTAAAAATATTGATGCTTGAGGATTTGTACTAATCTTTTCAATTTATGATTAGTAAATATAATTTTCACTTGATAATATCAACTATCATCTAAAATGTTTAAATTAATACAAAATTTTAAAAGATTAAAAAATATTTAAAACTGAAAGTTATTCTAATTAAATTGTAAAAAAAATGAATTCAAACCTTGTAAAAATTCATTATTGATTGAAATATATTTTATTTATAAAAGCAATTAAAAGCTTTTCTAATTAAATAATGTCTTACTTTGATTGTATTTTTTATTTTATGATTCAGGGCAGATTTTCAGTAAATGAGTAACTGTTTGAAAAAATCAATACTGATTTACATGCTCCAAGGAGTCCTACTTTTAACTAATATAAATATCAAGAGGGACAAAATTTAATTTCTGGAACTTTCATTAATTAAGTGGTGGTGGTGGATGGGGGAGTAACAGTTATAAAGAAATTATTTCTGCCAAAATTTTATGAAAAATGTTTATAAAATAATTTAATTCATTGTGAATAAGTCCTGAAAGTTTCATTAAAATCTGGCAATTTGATTTTTAAAAAAATTTTCAAATCAATGTGATTTTTACTGCAAAAAAGACGCTAAAATTTCCTATACTAATTTTTGCTGAACAAGCTGCCCCCCAATTACGCAAGAAAAAATAAGATTTTTAACCAAAATTTCGAATGTGTTAGGAGAAAAAAAATGTAAAAACTATAATTGAAAAATAATTTTGTTCTTTCCTCAATAATAACACAAACATTTTGATGATAAAACTTTGTTTTTATTAAGTTTGGAGCCTTTTTTTCATCATGGTGTCCTCGTTTTTCAGCATAATTATTGGAGGTATCTATAATGTTTAGTCATTTGATCAAATTTTAAGAAGTGGGCCAGGTCGATAATTTTTCAGCACTCCCTTATTGTGTTAAAACGGAATATTATTGAGTAATAAACTGATACCTTGATATTACTACATACCCAGACATGTTGAAAAGTTCTGTGATAAAAAAAAAAAAAAAATTTCTAATGTTTGGTCATTTGGTCTGATTACAGGAAGTGGGTCGGGCTGAGAACTTTTCACCCCTCCCCCTTGGATATGGGTATAAAAAGGTGTCAGAATTTCCAGTGAAAAAGAATTAAAAAGCAACCAAGAAAAATCATTCCCCTACTGCCTTGCAAGACCAAATTAATCAATTTTCCTCGAGATGGCCAGTGCATATTAATGGACATTAGTTTTTCCAGTTACTGATCGCTCAGAATTCTCTCAAGCCTTAGGCCTGTACAGTCAACATCTGTCTGTCTGGACAAGTTTTATGGCTTTAAACTATATCCAGACTGTCCACTAAAGTATCTTTGCTGTGTTGGTCAAGTCTTGACCTCCTGTGGTCAGTTGGCTTGCATTGTTCACTCTTTATCCATGTCCCTTAACCATTGGCTTTGTCGTATATCCACCCTACTCTTTTCTGTTTTTGCTACAGCTGTGGTATTCCATATTGACAGACAGACATCAGACTGGACAGATAAAAGTATTGACAGACTGAACTTGAGTAAATAACATTTGATGAAATAAAACCCCAAAAATATGCATTAAAAGTTTTAGTTGCATTTTTAGAAAACAATCACAAAACATGTTTAGCAAATGAAAGATTTTATGCCAAACATGAAAGATAAATGTGGTCTTGTTTCAGATTAGGATTGTAAAATTTGTAAGTGAGCAAAAATAATATCACTAAGTGCTCTATAAATCTGGTCTTGTGTCAGACTTAGATTTTAAAATTTTTACAATTTGTAAGTTAAAAAAATGGATGCTGATTTTGTCTGGCAGTTGATAGCTAAGCTTGGTTTTCACTATGTGCTCTATAAATATGATCTTGTGTCAGACTTTGATTATAAAATTTGTAAGAGGAGGTTCTCATTTTTAAGCAGTTGATAGTTAAGCTTGGGTATCACTATGGACACTCTAAATGTGGCCTTGTGACAAACTTTGCATTGTAAAATTTGTAAAAAGAGGTTCTGTTTTTTTGGGATTTTGATAGTTAAGCTTCTGTAAGGCCTCTATAAATGTGGCCTTGTGCCTGAATTCTGAAATTTGTAAAAAGAGGATCAGATTTTGTCTGGCAGTTGATAGTTAAGCTTTAGTACCACTGAGGGCTCTATGAATGTGCCCTTGTGCCTGACTTGGATTGTAAAATTTTTAAGAGGTTTTGATTTTGTCAGCAGTTGATAGTTTGTGTATCACTTATGGCTCTATTAATTTAACCTTGTGCCAGACTTTATTATAAAATTTGTAAGTTTGCAGAAGAGATGGTGATTTTATCTGGCAATTGATATTATGTCTGAGTATCACAAAGGGCTATATCAATGTAGCCTTGTGACAGACTTGGATTATCAAATTTGTAAGAAGAGTTTCTGATTTTGTCAGCAGCAGATAGTTAAGTTTGAGTGTCACTAAGCACTTGACAAATGTGGCCTTGTACTGGATCTAGATTGGCCAAACTACATCAAAGTTTATAGAACTTGAATATCAAACAATTCAAGTCAAGAACACATTATTTTAAATTTTTTGAAAAAGAAATAAATTATCTTGAATGCACTGGCATATTATTTTTTTGCAAAAAGTTTAAGAAAACCTCAGAGTTTCAAATTCATGTTTGAATAAACTCTTATCAATTGTTAAAAATATCTAATAATACACTTAGTATTATATTTTTTTAAAGCTTTTCACCCCAAGCAAGGCAGGTGTGCCACTAGCACACAAGGGGTTACAAAGAGTGAGAGCAAGACTAAAGACGAAGATGTGTGAAAGAGGAAAGGATGAAGAGAAGGACGGGGAATAGATCAAGGCATCTGGAGATGTTGATTGACATTGCATTTGAATAGTTGGAGATTATAGCTATCAGGGAAGCAAGTAAGAGGAAGGGAGTTCCACCGATGGGAAGTGCAAGACATAAAGCTATTGGAGTAGAAGAGACAGCTATATACTACCTATAATGCACTATTGACCAGCATATTTAAACAGTTGAGCCAAAATACAACACACATGGCCTGATCAAGGATTAAAAAAATTTGATGCTTGTTCATTTGATCAGATTTTGGGAAGTGGGTCAGACCAATAACATTTTAGCAATACCATAATATAAAAATCTACCGGACATAATGTGAGGGATCATTTTATATTGTTATTAAGTAATAAACTGATCCCCCTGAATTACTACATACTAAGGGATGCTGAAAAGTTCTTGACCTGATCAAGGATTAGAAGCAAGATCTGATGTTTGGTCATTTGGTTAGATTTTGGTAAGTGGACTGGGCTGGGAACTTTTCAGCATTGCCTTATAGCATAAATTGAAAATAAACACTTGTAGGAAAATTTGCCTTAGATCATCATTAGTGGTATTGGTTGACTTTGATAGATTTTCCATCTCAATAGTACGATTAACACCTCTGCTGGAAGGAGGAGAACTTGTAACAAAAGAAATCAATGTGTTTGTGACTCTGGTGTCAAGAGATTTTTAGCCTTTAATATTTTCTGTTATGAAAATGCTCCAGGAGAAATGTTTGAACATCTTATATATATATAGAATATAAGCAGGTTCACACTATTCATGGATGTGTCAGGGGTCAGTTAAATTCTGACAGAAAAGTCAATAAATGATTGGCAAAATAGATGAGCTCAATGAAAATGCACTGGAAGATCAATACAAAGATATAGTCCTAATATATTCAGGCCATCAAAAATGACAGTATTTATTGTTAAGTCCTGACTATTATTAGATTTTCACACATGAATCTTGAAATATATTTTTGTAATTATTATATTGTAATTGTGGTGGGGATTAGTTTATTACAATAGCAAACCAATTTATATTAAGTAGAAACATATATTAATACTAGCTGTGGAGTGAGTAGCCAATGTTAAATGCAAAATAAATAACAAACAAAATTGATAATGTTTGCAATAAACAATAGCAAGAAAAAGAAAAGAAAGGAACAAGGTAAAAAAATATTAAGCAAAGAAACAATATATGCAAGGTAAATCAACAGTAATAAGGCAAAAAGTTCACAAACTAAGAATTGGTGTTGACACACAAAAATAAGTTTGGATAAGTGAATGTAGAGTCCTGATTTCAAGACAAGACAGATTGGGAGTGCATCAGATGAAACCAAGAACAGGCCTATTTTATTGGCTAGGAAAAAGATCCCAGCATGCATTTGTGTGCTTTTGCCTATAAAAGGGGAAAGTGTTTTGCAGTGGAATTGGAACCAACACTAGTTTTATTCACGTCAAAAAATATGACTATTATTAGGCTCTCACATGTGAGTCTTAAAATATATTTATTTCCAATTAATATATTAATATGTAGTGATTCAAGGGGGATTAGTTTATTACTTAATAACCATAGAAAACAGATCACCCACTTTAGGTCCTGTTTGAATCTTTTACTAAAACTAGTTTACCTAGTCTGTCAAAAGTGGCAACATAATTTTATTAAGTCCTTACTATAAATAGACTTTATTTCACCCATGTGAATCTGGAAATGTAGTTTATCCAGTAATTCTTGTGAACTCTGCTCTTTCATAGATTTAGTGTTTTTCACCATCTGGCTTTGTAAACAGCTTCAAACAGTCTCATATTTCAGACACACTGGGTTGTATATTAATATTTTTTGTTTTATTATTTCAATTAGGTTCCTTGACTAGTTTTGGTCAGCATGGCCATCATCAGGAGAAAAAAGTCCATGCATGTTAGTAGCAGTGAACTATAGGAGTGAATGTCTCTCTCAACAAAGTGAACTTTATCTGTACATATATATATATATATATATATATATATATATATATATATACTAGTCCACATATAAGCCTGTTTCACTGTATCACAGCTCATCAGTGTGGTTAGACATCTGATTGCTTCAAGCCAGGATCAAAACGTGATCGATTTAGCATCAGTCAGAGATTCTACCCCTAAGCTATCATCGCATGGTAGAGAAAGGGAAATTTTTAATGTATTATATACATATGTATAAATGCCAGTAGCCAATAGCACTCAATTCATAACTGAAGAGCAATGCGTATATATATATATGTGTGTGTGTGTGCACGCACAGAAGCAGATTGGTTACTGATAGAGTGAGTATATGTAAAACCAACAGCTTGCAATGAAACCAGTGCACATTACTGAGGATTTGCCTTGATATATCTCTTTGATGTATTTTTAATTTCATATATATATATATATATATATATATATATATATAGTAAAGTTTCTCAGTCCAACCAAGAAGCACTTTCTCAAAAATCTATTTGGTTAGATTTTTATAAGTGGGTCAAGCCAAGAACTTTTCAGTGCCATATCAATTATATATTAAGTGTGGCTGTGTATGTGTGTGTATGTAATAAAAGAGAATTGAACCTTTAATTTTTAATAAATCACTTAAATTGTTCAAATTTAATGCTTGGCTGACTAAAAGTGTAAATATTGACTGATGTCTGAACAAGTCTGAAAACAAGTTTTGCCTGGCAGGTTGAGTGGACAGAGGACATTATAGCTGAGGATATCAGCAGCTGGGGAAAAGGACCTTGCATATTGATCTCTCAGATATGTAGAGCATGAGTATATTGTTTGGAATGTGGAGGTTCTTTGTTATTGTCCACAGACTGGCAGGAAGAGAATTGTGTTATCTTTCAAGTAAGACATATGTGAAGGGACGGACAGCTGGATACAAAAAGAACAACAACAACAACAACCAAAAGCAAAATGCTACGTCCATGCATACGTAGCGTTTCAGTTACGCATACAGGCTTTCTTATGTTTTTCAACAATAAAAGGTGTTTCTAAGTAAAAGTCTATACTTCTTCCAAGAGTTATATAAAAATTAAGATTTAAATACTTGTAGAAAAATAGCAAAAAAAAAATACTGGTTTAAATTTGTATTTTTTTTTTACTTTGAGTATAATATCTGATAAAAAAAACACATTTTACTGACTGGATTTATGGGATTTACATTATTTACATTCATACTAATGTCATCATCTTTGTTGACATTATCACAATGTTTCGGCTATTATGCCTTTCAGTCTTCTTCACGTACTTGTTGATTTAGGTAAAATTCAGGGAATTTCAGACTTAACCTTTTTATTTAATCTATGGGGGATAGATATATTCCCTTGTTCTTTTTAGTACTGTTCAGTTATTGCTTGCCCTATTTTAACTAAATCTGAGTTTTTACTACCAAGCTTAGGGATTGAACTCACAATTACAATGCCACCAAATTTATGGCATGAACCAACACTTTAATCCACTATTGTTCAGTTATTCTTAATTACACAGTTTTTTTTTATTTTTTACTTTTTGATAGTCTATCTTTTCACCTCACAGGTTCATAAACATCTTCAAACAGTTTAGTACTGTCATCATAAGGATCAAGCCACTTGCCAGTACAAGGGAGATAATTCCATTACAGCAAAATGCTACAATCATTGTGGTATATTTTATTTCCCATTAGTCCATCCTATATTAGTGATTTGAAAGTTAAGAGAGAGTCATCAGCAGTTACTAAAACATGCATTGCATTCAGTTTGCTAAAATTCAGAAAAAACATTTAACAACTGCTAATAAGAAAATAATGTGTGTATATATATATATATATATATATATATATATATATATATATATATATATATATATATACACACACACATATACACACGCACACAAGGTGCAATTGATAAATTGTCTCCATTTTATATTTTTAGTTTCATTCATGCGTGTTGTTTCTTTTTGCTTTTGTCAAATGCACATTATTGTAGGGTCAGTTGGGCATCATCTGTGAGAAAAAGAGCACCATGATACAAGTCACTCTGTCATTTGTAAATGACATTCTGTACTGCTTGTCATTTGTGCTGAAGCTCCAATACAAACATTTCAGAGATTATGGGTGTCAATCTGAGGACAGTGCAGAGTGTTCGGGAAGAGTTGGATGAGTCTAATGATGATCATGAAGGTACAGCAGATCAGAAATCTCATTCAGATTGTTCTGATGAGAAAAGAACTCAACACGGAGGCATTCATCAAGTTCCTTGAGGAGGTAGTGCTGCCCTGGGTCAAGAGGGTGGCTGCTGGAAGACCCTTTGTCTGGCAACAGGACTCTGCACCATGCCACACAAGCAGAAGAACCCAGTCATGGCTGTCTGACAATTTCTGCAACCACATCACTCCTTACATCTGCTCACCTATCTTCCCAGACTGCAACCAGCTTGATTATTATATATGGGGTGCAGTTGAGTGAGAGACCACTAAAACTCCTTTGTTAAATATATCTGTTAAAATGAGATATCAGTGTTATTTTAATTTTTGTGTAATTTAGATGGCAGTTTATTTATCGCACCTTGTTTATATATATAAATATATTTAACGTATAAACAGAAAAGATATTAAAATAATTGTCAGACTTAGTCTATTTCATTTTATATATATATATATAAAATGAAATAGACTAAGTCTGACAATTATTTTAATATATTTTAATATATTTTCTGTTTATAAGTTATTTTTATAGATACAAATATTTAAGTAAGTGCTCTGTTTATAATAAACAATATTAACAACATATGTCCTCCAACAGGAATCAAAACTGTATCCTACACAGAACCGTCATATAGCTTGTTGTGCTATACCATTTAGCTACAGAGGAAGCATCTGGTTATCAAGGTTAAATTACTGTTTTTAAACTACAAATTTCCCATAAGAAATGCTCATATCTGCTCAAAGCATATCATAACATAAACAAATGGCGGCTAGTTTTTAAATAGAATTGTTCATAACTATTTTTTGGTTCTCACCAGTCGAGATGCACATAAGGCATCGAAACAAGAATGCGTCTTTGTAGTGAGTAATTGTTTTTGTCTGCATGTAAAAATCTATTTTATATATATATATATATATATATATATATATATACACACACACGCAGACACACATCCATCCATCCATCCATATATATATATATATATATATTTCTCAGAATTAACAAACAGTATTTTTACATGTGGAAATATTCTCTCCAAATATAAAGTAATTGACGTTATTTTTCAATTGACAATAGAAATATACAATAGCGTTTCTAAATTCTTCTAGTTGCTAACAACATTTTGTTTGTCATTTATGGTTAAATTCATTTTGTTTTTCGACTTGAAATAGTCCACATTGGACGGAACATGTCAGCTAAAACTACAGTTTTCCTATTGTCTTTTTCCTTATATATATATATATATATATATATATATATATATATATATATAATATTCTATTGCTATCATTGTTATATAATCCAAATGAATCCTAATAATATAAAATATTGAAACTCAGCCACAAAAAGAGCTCAATGTATTAATTATAACAAAGCATATAAGTTACATAAAATAGAAATCCAAATTTACCTCATCAGAATAGATATTTCACCCAACACATTACCATGTTGGCATTCTGATAGCTATTCTGATGAGGTAAATTTGGATTTCTATTTTATGTAACTTCTATATATATATATATATATATATATTTCTAAAGAATTAATGGATTTATTCCTAATCTAACATTTTTATTGCTTCAAACATTATTATACTTGTGTTTGAAATTGATTTCCCATTCTTATTCTTGTCTTATACAGTGTATATTACATCTATCAGCATGAACATACATATACATGCATATATATATATATATATATATATATATATATTATAATTTCAGATATAGTATATCCATAAAAGGACAATATGAATAAAGACGAAAAGGAAACTTATCTTAGCCAATGTGTTTCGTTCTGTGAGGGACTTTATCAAGGCAGATAAAGAGGACAAAACGTATACTAGTATGAATATATATGCAAATGTATAAGATATATTTTGACAATAGGTTTTCATTTGTGCTGATAATGTTCAATGTAACAAACAATGGAAACTTGTTATAATTTTTTAATCAACTTTTCTTGCTTTTGAACTAGTTGTTTTATATTAGATGTAAATCCATGAAAGAAGAATCTGTAGTTGAATTGGGAGGAAGGTAACATCCTGGTAGTTTTAACGATTCCTTTTCTTTCTCATATATATATATATATATATATATATATATATATATATATATATATATATAATCAAACAGACATATATTGATGTTTTCCATGTAAGTGTTCCAAAACCTATTAATATATATACCTATCTACCGTTCTTTGTTCATTGTCTATTGTCTTTCTACAACCTTTCTGCATTGATAGATTATGCTGTAATTACCTATATATCTACTAATGACACACATATACATGATGTTTGTGTGCTGTTATATATGCAGACATCAATCACATGGAAATAAATATTCATAGGCATTTACGCATGCAATCATATAAATTATTTGAACATAGATAAAACCGTAATCGCAATTCACACAATGATGTATATGTTTACTCGATCAGCCATACATAGCAAACCATAAATATTAATGACGCCATCTTCTGGAGTTTATGTAACTCATTGATTTGAATTCATTCTTAACGTCTAAGTACAAAACAAAACCAATCAGAAAGAATAAATATCAAGGTAATTGTACAGGTCTCCATAAAAGCATGAAGACAGAATCAGTCTTTTCAGAACCGGTCTCCTTACATTTGTACACTGAACTCCCTTCATATAAATAATATACGCAGGTTATTCATGTTTTATTAAATTTGAATGACAAGTTTTGTCTGCTCAATTATTTAGTGAATTTTTCTATGAATTGCTATAAAATTGGATCATGGTTACAAGAAACATCCCAAACATCCACAAACCAATGTTTTAATCCAGAGACCTATTGTTCCATGGAACAATCTATAGATGTGCAGGTAGTGTAATGGATAACAGATCAGAATAAGAGTTCAGAGGGCCCAGTTTGAATTCCAGTCAGGTTACATCCAGTTTGGAAAAAGGGATGAATCGATCTCTTCTCCTCATATTTATAGGTTCAATTGTAGGACTTGTATCTTGCAAAATAATTGTGACCTCAAAAAAAATTGTTAATGCAAAATTAACTCAAAAAAAAAAAATCCTTACAATCTAAAATCGGCTTACAGCCACATCACATTGAAACACTGGTTTCTGTACGCTCACCAAAGTTAAGCAACATCGAGCCTGGTCAGTACCTAGATGGGTGACCACTTGGGAATACCAGGTGCTGTAATAGATAATGGCTTGGAATTGTTAATTGAGAGCTGAGTTATCAATAAAAGACTTAGTCAATACTAAACAAACCAATAAGCTAAAACTTGAAAGAATTTACTCGATTGACTGTAATAATTGTCACAAAAAATACATAGGAGAAACCTCAAGAAATCGAAATAAAAGATTACTTGAACACAAAATGGAGATTTTACAAAACAACACATCAAATACAGTATTTACATTAGTCGGACTATTGTCCTCATCTTTGTCGCCATTTTTGTCACAACGTTTCGGCCGTTGTACGCTCCGGCCTTCTTCAGGTGGTTGGAATTTCGAACCGAACCCTTTATTTTGATCACTGGGGTAGACTGTTCTAGTTCCACGAGCCATGTTTGATGGATGTCAGTTATCAGTTATCTCCTGGTAATTTTCCCTCTGAAAGTTCTCCACTGCCTGGACCGGGTATTGAACTCACACTCTTTGGGTCTGTTACTGGATCTAACCAACGCCTTTATCCACTGTGCCATGTGCCGGAGCGTACAACGGCCGAAACGTTGTGACAAAGATGAGGACAATAGTCCGACTAATGTAAATACTGTACATAATACCTCATCTCAGAAATATAGACAGACTCTGAACACATCAAATGTTTTGGTTGTCCATCGTAATGAGACTGACCACAATTTTGACATAAAAATTCCTACTCTGATCAATACAACAAAAATGTTTAGAGAGTGCCTTGATCGCAAAGCCACCCACAGTAAATTTCTGCCCTGGTTCTTTCACCATTCCTGGCAGAACATCTATCATCACAGTGTAGAATATCTAATAAAAAAATGATGGAAAGGAAAAGAAAACAAATCGCAATGAAATTGGCTAGATTAAAAAAAAATAAAAAATTCCCAGCATCCCTCATTCTTGTGCATGTGTGGTTGTACCAACCTAACAAATTTAGTCCATTGAAGTCACAAAGGATGAAACACATAACCTTTTTTCTACTTTGTCATACATTTTTACCCAAACAATACTAAATAAGTACAAGATAAGATATTCCTAGATATGGGTAGCTTTTCAAGAACTATCTATCCTGTAGATTAAATAAAGGGTTCAGTTCAAAATTTCTTGAAAGTTACCTGGATTGACAGACATATGATAAAAGCTGGAGGGTACAATAACTGAAATGATAGGATAATAACAACAAAAATGAGGATATTAGTCTTAATGGAAATAATAACCTGTCTTGGAAATTCAGACAGAAATTAAATGATCCAATGTTGATTACTTTTTTTGTTCTCAGATTGATCATCATTGTTAGTTGTTACCCAAAATCGTGATATAAGCAATGTTGAGCCTGGTTAATAGCTAGATGGGGGACTGCTTGGGAATATCAGGTGCTGTAAGCTTGCATGTGCAGGTGATGTAATGAACTTAGGCAGGTTAGGTTTAAGGCTTCAAGCTCTCCATGCAGGATTGTCCCATGGGACAATAGCCTAATGGATTAAAGAGTTGATCATGGATTTAGTAACATACTAATTTGGAGTTCATTTCAGTGCAAACAGTGTAAGTACTGAATAAGAATGAGCTGAGATACCCCTAGATATGGTGAGTGGGACAAGAACAATCTATTTCTGAAGATCAGTGGTTCTCAACCTTTTTTTACCCAGGGACACTTTTCCCCTTCTTTTTTTCTTGGTGAACCCTTGAATGACTATTTGACATAAGACACCAATATTCTATTTTTCACTAATAAAAATTTTGAGGTTTTAATAATCAAAGAAATTTTATATAATTAAGCTTTATTTTTAAATGAAAACTAATTTAATGCAAATAAATTATTCTACAATTATGACATTAATAATAATAATAATAATTTTTATAGACCAATATCTTGTATTACAATATTACTTCCATGGTCAAGGCCACGGGGAGCAGAGCTCTTCAGGCAATTGAATTCAGTGCAGCATTTATTTATGCACACTAGTTAAAAATTTTAATGAACCAATTTAAGTGTGTAATTAGAAAAAAAAAAGAAAGGCATATTTATGCAATGAGATCCCTAAACCGAGTTTGCATATCTTCATGCATATTTTCCAAATATTCAGTATATAATGCAAGATCTTCATCTTGCAAATTGCTGCTAACAGAGGCCAAACAAGGAACCTTTTCAAATGCATGATGCCTGATATTATTCTGATGCAACTGCGGTTTCCTCAGAAAAGCAGCAATAGCACTTTTACTCGCTATCAGATCAGAATCTTTTCCTCGGAGCTGTTTATTAAGTGAATTCAATTCTTCAAATATATCTGATAAGTAAAACACGTCACATTTATTTGAAAGTAGTTCTTCTCCAAGTTGCGTGTTAACAAGAAAGGAAACAATAGAATCCCAAAGTACAATGAAACGCTGAAGACAATTCCCCTTTGATAGCTGTCTCCCCTCTGTATGTAATACAATCCGCTCAAACATTTCTCCATTTTCCTTACATAATTCATGAAAAAGGCAGAGTCTTGGAGAGAATTTGATTTAATATGGTAAACTTATGTTTAAATTTGGGTAAATTTTTAATAATAAAAACCATTCTGAGTTGGCTTTCTTCATGGACAACCAAAATATGATTGTGGACCCCCAATTTGTTATATTTTGCCTGTGGACCCCAGAAATATTACATGGGACCTAGTTGAGAACACCTTGCTGTAGATTAAATAAAGATTTTAGTTTGAAATTCTCCAATGGTTACCCAGATTGACAAGTACCTTATTAAATCTGGAGGACACAATGGCTGAAACATTGTGATTATCGCAATAAAGATGAGGACCACAGTCCATGTGTAAATAATGTAAATAATAATAGCTCCTCATCTTAGAAATTCAGACAGAAATCTGTCCTTCCATTTTGTTTTACTTTACCTTTAAGAGGCAATTTTAGTTTACCTTTAAAAGGGAGTTTTTCCTGATCTCAGTAAATGTAGTTATTAATTAATAAGAAAACAACCAAACATTTTCATTTTAATTGTCATGTGTGCATCTGTTGTAATAATTGTAATTTACTGCAGCATTCAGTGCCTGTCATTATAAAAATGGTAAAAAATATGCAAAAAAATCATTGTTTTACAAGATATATGCTTTTCGATAAAAAAAATATTGTTAAAAACTCCAGCAACTGATTCTTGAGAAATCAAAAATGTCTCCAAAATGTTCTGGTCTCTTTATTAGGCATTTGTTTTAGTTGGTATGAAATTCCATGCCAGCAGCCTCCTCTCATCCTATCAAGAGATTTCTCTTTCTCTTTCAGCATCTCAACTTTCTCCTCCTATTCAATTTATACCTTGCTCTCTCTCTCTCTTTCCATATCTTGCTCTCTCCTTCTTTCCATATTTTGCTCTCTCTATCTCATTTTACATATCTTGCTCTCTCTCTCTCCCTTTACATATCTTACTCTCTCTCTCTATATATATATATTTCCATATCTTGCTCTCTCTCTATTTACATATCTTGCTCTCTTTCTCTTTATATTTTGCTCTCTCCCTATCTTGCTCTCTCACTTTTTTGATATCTTGCTCTCTCTCACTCTTTCCATATCTTGCTCTTTCTCTCTCTCTTTCCATATCTTGCTCTCTCTCTCTCTCTCTCTTTCCATATCTTGCTCTCTCTCTCTCTCTCTATCCATATCTTGCTCTTTCTCTCTCTCTTTCCATATCTTGCTCTCTCTCTCTCTTTCCATATCTTGCTCTCTCTCTCTCTCTCTCTTTCCATATCTTGCTCTCTCTCTCTCTCTTTCCATATCTTGCTCTCTCTCTCTCTCTCTTTCCATATCTTGCTCTCTCTCTCTCTTTCCATATCTTGCTCTTTCTCTTAAAAGTTATCTTTTATTCCTTTCTCTCTCACAATTTTAGCTGGTAATCCACCACTTAGCCTCTTCCTCTCTCTCAGTTCACACAGTTCAACTCTATTTCTTCTTCATCACTTCTACTCAGTCTATCTCTCTTTCTTTTCCTCTCTGTTCGTCTATCTCTCCTGTATACTCTTTCTCTCTTGATTCATCCCTCCCTCACACTCACTCTCAGTTTGTCTTCTTTTTTTCCTTGCCCCCCCCCAACACACACACCTAGTTTATCACTTTATTTTCCCTATTCATTTCTCTCTCTTTCTCTTGATTTGTTTGATTGTCTCTATCTCTATTCTTTCTCAGTGTTCATCTTTCTCTCTCCTCTCCCCACTTCACTTTGATCATCTCTCTTTCTCTCTCTCTCTCTCTTGCTCGGTTTGGCTCTCTCTCTATCTCTTTCTCCAACACAGATTGTCTCATTCTTGCTCAGTTCAACCCCCCACCTCTGGTCTCTCTGTCTCTCTCTCTCTCTCTCTCTCTATATATATATATATATATGTTTGTGTGTATCTCATCTTGTCTGTATCCCACCTCTGTCTCTTAGTTAGTACCCCTTTCTTTCTCTCTTTCAGTCTGGTGTAACTTTGTCTGTCTTTCCTTATTGCTGCTCTCTTTCTCTTTTTATCCTTTACTCTCTCTCTCTCTCTCTCCATCTCCTGATTTTTGTCTCTGTTGACCAGTTCATCCCTTTCATTCTTCCCATACCCTCTCCTCATCTTTCCCCTATCTGTGGGGCTGTTCAAATATTATTCTCGCAATTTAAACCTCTTCGTTTCAGTCTATTTCTCTCCATATGTCTTACTGTTTGTTCATATCTTTCTGTTAAATCCCACATCCAAAACATTAAAGATCAAGAATCCATAAAATAGATTTGGTTATGCATAATTTATTCCTACGATAGGTTGGTGAGTTTTTCTGATTTTCTCCAGGGAACCAATAATAGACCATTAGACTGATTAATAATGGACACTTGCGTTAGATGTACTGGCTTGCTGAGATCTCTGTAAGAAACACGCACACACACACACACACACACACGTATGTGCATTGGATAGTGTTATTTACCTTTCTCTTACAGAAGATTGAACAATATCAGATTGTAAAAATTTATATGCTTGCTCACAGCTACATGTGCACACACACACACATATATATGCTTAGCTGCAAACAAACACACATACACTCAGGTATAAACATGCACATATATCCAAATACATAAAAGCATACGCACACATATATACTCAGGTGCAATCGTGCACATATATACAAATACATAAACGCACATGCATACAGTCATACACAAAAACGTACACACATACACGCACACACATATATATATTGGCATGTAATTTACCTTGATAAAGTCTCTCAGAGGACAAAATGTGCCAGCTAAGAACAGTTTTTCCTCCTGTCTCTTTCTATTCACATATATATATATATTTAGACATAGATGCACACACATATACTCAGACACAAACATACACACATATACACAGGTGCAAACATGCATGCATATTCAAACATGCACATATATTGAGATACATAAATATACACAGGCACAAACAAACACACACACATACACACACACATATATATATTCAGACACAAATGCACAAACACACACATATATATATATATATATCTATGACAAAGTGGAAAAAGTTCATGAAACACATCACGAGTAAACTTTTTCCACTTTATGATACAATTTCCCCAATACTGTTCATGATATATAAAATATATATTGTTATCGTGTATATATATATATATATATATATATATATAAATAAAAAGAAAGAACAGTAAGATATGGATGAGTGGATTTCTCTGTATCCTTGGAAACACTCAATTGTGAATCTTTGCCGTGCCATAAAACTGTAAATTTTAAAAAAATAAGTTACTCCAAAATTCGCTTGACAAGGAAATGGAACTAATGTCTTTAATTTAATAACAAAATTAAATTTGAAGCCTTTATTTTCCATTTTTGAAACATGGTTATTACTGTGTAGCGAAAAAAAACATATTTTAAATCAGTTAATTTATAATATATATATATATATATATATATACATATATATATATAGGTACTAATGCATATACATGCATACATATAATCAGGTACAAATGTGCACTTATATATAAGATACAGACTTGCACACACATATACTCAGGCACAAACATACACATGTATACTCAGGCACAAACATACACACACTCTGGAGGAGAGGGGTGCTGAAATGTTCACAACTTAATCAAGAAAACTTTCAACATAAATTTGGATGTTTGTTCAGGTTTCTGGAAGTGTATGGTTCTAGGCTGAGAACTTTTCAGCATGTTCTCAGATTCATATATACACAAGAGGGTGTAGGTGAAAAGCAGTTGGATGTTGAAATTCTTTTCATTTTCTTTTTAGTGCTTCGTTCCTTTTACATGAGTTACATTTTGACTATACTCACAAAAATTAAAATAATTTCAACATCCAACTGATTTTATCTATTCCACTTTTGTTCGAACATTTCATATCAACCGTCTATCATATATAATCATCCTAACTGATCAAATTTATATAAGTAGATTTCAAAAAGGTCATAACTTTTCTGCAATACCCTTAAATATCATTTTTAGTTTGTATGTATGTATACAAGCTGTCATAAAATAAATTTGTGACTATGTATTTAAGAATAAGTATCCATAGATATCTGCAGTATGGGGTGGATCCAAACAGGTATCTATCTCCACTGAGTAAAATGTTATTTACACTTATACTCAATAAAGGATAAGGGTGCATAGCAACTGTTTTATGTCACCCGAATTTTATGTTTCAATTTAAACAGACTTACTTCAAGGGTGCGATGGATAAATTGTCATCTAAATTATTAAAAAAAAAATGAAAATAACACTGACATCTCATTTTAACATATATATTTACCAAAATTGCCCAAAAATATCTTGAAATACTAAAGAATAAATTTATTTAATAAAATTGCCGTTCACTTCAACCACAACCTCCAGACAACTTCAGAATCTCCTGCAACTCTTCTGGATGTTTTCTTTGTTTAAATTGGTGAATGCTGCCATAAACCTTGCCTTCAGTTCGTCTTTGGTGTTACAAGGAGTTTTGTTGGTCTCTCACACAACTGCACTCTACACATAATAATCACGGTGGTTGAGTCTGGGGAGTTACGTGGCCAGATGTAAGGGGTGATGTGGTCGCAGAAATTGTTGGACAGCCATGACTGGGTTCTCCTGCTTTTGTGGCATGGTGCAGAGTCCTGTTGCCAGACATAGGGACTTCCAGCAGCCACACTCTTGGCCCAGGGCAGCACTATCTTTTTAAGGCAATTGATGTAGGCTTCCGAGTTGAGGACCTGTGGGAAGATGAATGGAAAATATAATGTCATCATCACTAGTGATCTCTCCAAACACCTTCGTAATCACCATTATACTCATCCAACTCTTTCCAAATCCTCTGCACTGACCTGAGATAGACACCCAAACACTCTGAAATGTTCATATTGGAGCTTCCGGTGTGAATGCCAAGCAGTACTTTTCCAAATTTATGGTGGAGTGAATTGCATTATGATGTTCTTTTTCTTACAGACGTTGCCCAGCTGACCCTATTATACTGTGCAGTTGATAAAATCAAAAACAACACAAATGCATGAAATTAAAAATATAAAATGGTGACCATTTACCCATTGCACCCTGTATTTGCTAATACTTGTCTAACAAGGTTACACATACGATTCAATGAGCACACACACACACACAGAGCATAACTGGATATAAAATTCAGTCACACATTACTTCCTCTTCTGCTTTAATTACAACAGATTTAATAGTCAAAGCACACTAAAATGAAATCAAAAGTGTCAGGCTTACAAGTATAGCCCTTAACAAAGTCTCTTTCCATCTGGATTATTATTATATAATTTTTTGCTCAAAAAGATCTGTTAGATATAGACGTCTCTTCTACTCCAATAGCTTCATGTCTCGCACATCTCGCCTATGGAACTCCCTTCCCTATTACTGTTTCCCTGACAAATACAATCTCCAACAGTTTAAGTGTAGCGTCAATCGACATCTCCAGTTGCCTTGATCTATCCACTTCCCTTCTCCACATCCTTTCATTTTTCATTCCTATCTGCTCTCACTCCAAAACTTCTGTAACCCCCTTGCCTTGATCGACCCACTGTCTTTCTCTTTCTCCACATCCTCTCCTTTACCACTCCTATCTGCTCTTCCTCCAACCCTTCTTTAACCCCTTGCATGATAGTGGCCTCCAGCCTTGCTTGGGGTGATACGCTTAAAAAAAAAAAAAAAATCTGTCTCTTCTCCTTTACTTAAAACAGATTTAATAGTCAAAGCACACAAAGAATACCAAAATAAAAACAAAAACCTCAGGATTCCAAATCCAGTCCTCAAAAAAGTCTCCTTGTGTTACAAAACAGGCCACAGTGACAAGGTTCAGGATATCAGATTTAGTCCTCAATTCCATCCTGCACAATTTCTGATATATTTCTTTTGTAAAAACCTTTTTGGCTACTTTCTTTGACATATATCAATTGCCCCCGTTCATATCATCCATGTAGAGAACTAGTGTCCTCTATTTGTACCTCCTTTATGGGCTCAAACAACTGAAAGTCTGAGAGTGCCAGGTCAGGATTGTAAAGCAGATGAGGCAAGGTTATTCAACCATGCACTGTGATTGTTTCATCTTTAAGCTGCTGTGAGGCCTTGCATATTCATGCTGCAAAAACACATCACTCATCTTCTGTTATGGCCTAGCACAAACAAGCCTTTTTATAATGTGCTTGTTAGAATCCATGGTAGTGTCATTGGATATAAACTCTAGCAGTATGATTACCTTCTGGTTCCATAGTGGCCATCCATTTCCAGTGATTGTCTTAAGCCTTTCCTTTGGTTAGATTTTTTCACTGTAACTCATAACCATGATCCCAGATCTCTGTGTGACTCGCCTGCGTCAGAAGCTACAAGCCATGTTGCTCAGCTGTTAAAGCAACAGCCACATTCTGCACTTTCACGAGGCCTGCCAGCATTCTGGGGAGCCACACTGCCCAGAGCTTTGAATAATTTAGCAACTGCACTAATCTGCAGGTATTACCTTGGTTTATACAATTTTGCTAAAGTGATTCCTCTCTCAGATGTAATGGAAGTATCAACCTGTTTGGCATTACCATCATCCACAGCAGCAGCAAGATTGCCACTGCAGAGCCTGTTACTAAGATCCATTTTGTCTTTTTCTCTAGGATTGCCTTTAATTTTACAGAACTTGCATCAATTGCTGCCTTTCTATAAACATTCACTAATCTACTGTATACAGCACTTTCCCTACAAAATCATTAACTCTGACAGATTTGTTTTGCATGTTCAAAATCAGCCATTTTTAAAGAAGATTATTGATAGGAAAAGAGAAGGCAGTATAACCAGATTTTTTTCCCCTGAGTTCAAGAAATATTATGATTTATAACTTTAAAAATATGTATTGTACTTAATGCTTTTATAATTAAATTAGATCTTAAAAAATTAGTTATTTTAATTATTCAAGGAAGTCAGTTTTCATATTTGATAACAATAATCAAGAACTAACTGCATTATAGCAATTTTTATTATAAACGAAAATCAAAAAAGATTTCATTTGTTCTTCATATTTTTTGAATGAAGAAATATTATAAAAAGTAGAAAATATATTTTTGTGAAAAATTATTCTGCAAAATAGTTTTTTTTTTAAATGGTCATCATCCCAAAAATAATGTGATGGGCATTAATGTGTTGTAGGTAGAAAACTGTTATTGATACTGTATTTTTTTTTAATCTATAATTAATAGTGAATATTTTTCAGAAAACTATAATTAATAACAAAATTTTATTCTAATTTATGCAATTAATACTGGATTTTTAGTTATAAGAGTAATTATAGTCTTTCAGTGAATGGTTTCAAATGATATCTAGTACTAAGAAAGATATTTCTACTTAACAGAAAAGAGATAAATTCTTCCCCCAGGTCCAATAAATATGCATACCAAATTTAGTCATGGAATATAAAATATCAAAAGGAACTCTTCCCAACTATATATATATATATACACACACACACACACACACACACACACATGTGTATGTTCAAAATTTGCTATATTTATAAGGAAAGAGTGTTCATTATTGGAGATAGTGAGTTTATAGATAACATAACTGTCAGTTGTAACTTACTATATTAATGGCAAGTCTCATTTGCCATGTAGTGTTGATTCCTATGTCCACACTTTATCTATCTATATCTATCTTGTATTTTATATATCACATATATCTTGACAGAGCAAGAGTGTTTTAAAAATAACATCATAAAATAATTTCTGTCTGAATTTCTGGGATGAGAGTTTTTGTTATTTACATTCAGATTATTGTCCTCATCTTTGTTGTTATCACAATGTTTCAGCCATTGTGCCCTCCTGCCTTCCTCAGGTTTATATTGATCTGGGTAACCTACAAGGAATTCTGGACCAACCCCTTTATTTATCTGTGGGGGGGGGGGGTAGATTGTTCTCATTCCATTGCCCATGTCTAGGGAAATCTTGTCTAGTTCTTATTTTTTGTACTGCTCACCTCTTTCCACTGAGTCCAAGTACACACTGCCCAACCCAGGGATTGAACTCACAATTTCTAAAGTTCAATATCTTAGTGGATTAAACCATTGGTTCATGAATTTTTTGACATAATTCTACTTGAGACCTAGGTTAAGTTTAACTCCCAATAGGCCAGTGGTTCCCAATCTTTTTTTTTCTCTGGGCTGCATTTTCAGAATGAAAACTTGTTTGCACCTCACCAAATTTTATATGATAAAAAGGATATTTAAAAAAAAAAACAAAAAAAACAGAGAGAGGGTTAAAGGGAGATAACCATGTATTCGAAGTCAGAATATCAGTGATAACTCTCACCTCCAATTTGTGGAGCGAGTTACTATATTCTTAATACTTGATATAATGCAAAAATATCGCAGTGATAACGTCAGTCAATAGTTATTTATAACTATTTATATTGGGACTGATGCGTGCAATTGCAAGTAATCCATAATAATATTTAAAATTTTGAAATCATATCTATTTCTGGCATATGAATTTTTTTAAACTGTTTCTAAATATTTGATTGTCTTTCAATCATTCCATCCCACCTGCTATCCTCATCTAATGCACCTGTCAGCTGCACTACATCGTTTGGGAACCACTAACATAGGTGCTCAAGGCATGCAGACCCCTCCCTGAGAGAACATGTGATGGAGATATGAACATGTGCATGAATATAGAGACATTGCCATTTGTTAAGTACAGGTGTATGCACATATTTTCATATGCATATCCACATATGTATGTATATACATTTAATCATAAGCCATACATTGAGACATAAAACACACATACATGCACACAAAGAGTAAAACAGAAATGCGTATATCCTGGAACGTATATTTTCATTTTATGGTCACTCGGTAAAACAGAGACGTTTTTTTGTTTCTTTGTATGCTTAGAATATATAATTTTTTATTTATGAGGAAAAGAATTATTGATAGATATTGATATTTTGTTTTTTATTATCTTTCTCATTGTTGCCTTTTCTGCCAAATGTCGGTTAATGTATCTACAAAAACTACAGCCCTAATATACCTTATGAATATCAATACATTGACCAGGCCAGGTTCCCTTAGGATTGGAGGTTTTGTAGATAAGACTATTTCATGCATGAGTGATTAATTCCAGGATTGTTGGTTCAATTCCTGATTGGAGTACTATAAATTATTTCTACTCCATTGTCTTAATCAGGAATTCATCTCAGCCTGCACTAATGTTGGCTTATAATTGACAGGCAGAGTTCAAATTCCAGCTGAGAGTATTCTTACAGTTGCATGCTTTTAATGCTTTCTGGTAAGGCATGAATCCATTGTTTCTGCTCACCCCTCCAGCTATATTTTAAATAGAAGCGAAGCTCTTTTGCCATCATAATGTAAAAAGGCCATCTTTGAATTCAAACCATATGTCATTAATTCAGGGTTTGCCATTCCAAAGTAAGGCCTTTCTTATATCTGTCTCTACTTTGCAGATAGGGGTGGGCCACTGTCTTGTACTCAAGTGAGATTTTTTCTTTCACTATATCTTTCTATCTATGATGCAAATATATTTTAAGATGTGCTATATTTACAGCTAAAATTACTCAATATCAACGACAGAGTGTGTGTAAATATAAAAGTTGACTCTGAAGTTACCACCAAATGGCAACAGTCTGTTTCATGCTAGAATGTAATCTTCATAACCTGAAGATTGCATTTAAGCATGAAACAGACTGACACTGCTCGGTGTTGACTTCAGAGCCCACTTCTATATACATCTATTTTTTAATCAATTCACCCTAAGCAAGGTGACAATACCACCAAACCACAAGTGGCAACTGGGAGTGAAAGAGAATGAGAAGAGAAATTTACTGGTGAGTGAATGATTTATCCAGATTCAGTAATTTACAATCGCCTGGTGAGATTCGTTAACATGTATTGAAACATGACTGTAATTGTGTAGATTTTTGGCATTTTTTTATGTAATATCCTAAAATAAAGTGTATGTATATATATATATATATATATATATATATATATATATATATATATATATATATATATTTATGTATATATAATGAAAATATGAAATATTTAAGTAAATGCTCTGTTTATAATAAATATAAGTAAATAAATATTTATATCTATAAAAAGAACATATAAACATAAAAAATGTCTTAAAATAAATGTGGAACTTTGTCCATTTCATAATGTGTGACGTCATTTGTTTACATTTGGATATGCATCGAGCAGATATGAATGTATGAGAGAAAACGTTGAGAATTGTAGTTTAAAATCAGTAAAATCGACCTTGCTAACCGAAACACTCCTCTGTAGCTCATTTGGTAAAAGCATGTCAGACTATATGACGGTTCCGTATAGGATACAGGTTCAATTCCTGTCGGAGGATGCATATTTTCTATGAAAATTTCTCGGACATTCAGGCCGGTAAATGTTGTTAATACTGTTTATTATAAAACAAAGCATTTACTTAAATATTTGTATCTATAAAAAGAATGTATAAACATAAAACATGTCTTAAAATATATGTGTGTGTGTGTGTCAGTGCATTTGTCTCTCCTCAAATAGGCATTGATTTGGCTTTTTAGTCCTGCTAGAGGTCTTACATTCTCTTGCAAATATCTCCGTACATAACCATATCAATAAGTGTTTAGTCTAATAGTGAAAAGCATTTGCTTTACACAACAGATATATATTTTTCAGAATAATCTCCTTCCTTGTCAATGCATTTAATTCATTGACAATTCTATAGGTACATGAATAAGTCATAACCTAATGATGAAAAAGCATTGATTTTACACAATAAATATTTATTTCCTTTTGAATTTCTCTGATGAGGAGTTATCATTATTTATATTATTTACACACGGAGTAATGTTCTTGGGTTACCAATAACAGAGCTGTACTAAATGGACAATTAAGCAAAAGATGAGATATCCCTAGACATGGATGACAGAATGAGAACAGTCTATCTCTATATATTCAATAAAGGATCCAGTTCAAAATTCGCTGAAGGTTAACCAGATTGACAGATACCTGAAGAAGTCTGCAAAGCACAGTAGCCAAAAACAAGATATTATTGACAACAAAGATGAGGATATTAGTTCTACTGTAAATAATATGAATAAATACTTCTTTTTCTTAGCCTGATTTTATTAGTCAATGAATGCACTTAATTCACTACTGAATATTAATCACATAGAATAAACATACAGTGAAAATTTCAGATCAGAATCCAGGTGACAAAATTAGTGATCTAGCCTCTTTCACATATCTATATATATATATATATATATATATATATATATATATATATATATTGTTAGAAACTTGTAGCATATAGGTGAACCATGGGTTTAAAAAAAAAGGAAAACGTGGGATCTTTTCTCAGTCTTCACTCAGGAATGGAAGCAACAAAAGGGAGTCAATGAAGAACAGACGCAAGATGATGGATTTCAAAATAAAACATTTATTTATAAATACATAAACAGGTAAAGAAAGAAAATGAAAATTCATTTAACAAAAGGGAAGGTGCAGGGAATACATACATATACATAAAAAAAAGATCAAGCCAAGAGAATCAACTTATCTGTCAGTCAAGTTGATATTTCCACACAAAATTCTGATTCGCCAAAGCGAAAGTTCTTATGTTAAAACAATATTTTGGTCGACAGGCATTTTTCCTGGGTTCCTTTTCTTTTGGAAATGTTCGGGGTCCACAGCATCTCGTACAGGCGTTTCGTTGGTTGATTCAGTTTCGTAGCAGTCCTTTTATCTCTAGTCGACAGACTTTGCTGTCTTCTTCTTCATTTCAGTGGGCAGTCCATTTGGAATCAGGACAATTTACCCAGTGATTTTCATCTGCCACTGGTCAGACGGAAACTGAAAACCCTTTTTAGATTTTTGCTGTCCCCAAAGACAGTCACGTGGGTTCTCTTTGTCCTTGACTAAGTACGCAGGAGGATGGGGCGCAAATCACAAAGTGTTTGTGTGATGGCCAAAATTTCAATCAATGCTTAGTAGGGTCTGATCACATGAATCACAGCAGGAGATCCTGATGGTGCCTGGCATTCACTTATGGTCAACCACCTGATGGCCACGGGACTTTGGAACCAGGTCATTCTCTCGTCGGGTAAGTTCAAAGTTCACGGGCCCTTGGCTTGTGGGTGGAAGAGAAGGTAAAGAGAGAAAGAATTTGTGAAGAGAAGAGGAGGGTAGGGCTGATCATAGAACATTTTTATTTATTTATTTATCTTATCTATTTTTCGACTAGAATTTGGGATTTTTCTTTGGGGGTGCTTTTTAGCCTATATGGTTAATGAAATTGTGGGCACGTCACAATATATATATATATATATATATATATATTGGAGGTTTTTTTCTTTGGACAATTGTTTTTGCATCAGTTTCATGTTCTTGGTTTTTTCTTTTTTTATTCCTCATTTTTCCTTGGATACTTGGTTTGTTTTACTACAAACCGAAATACCCAAGGTTTTTCCAAGCAAGTACCAACATTTATATATATATATATATATATATATATATGTCATTTGCAGATAATACTGTTTCGGTGTATCTCTGCTCCTCAGTGCAACTAGACAACCGAATGGCTCAAGCCCGGATTGAAACCCAACCGATTTGGTGTCAGTCAGCGCTTCTACCACTGAGCCATCTTCACTCGACAGAATGAATCAGAACCAAATCTAGCATATTTTTTTCCAAATGTAAACAAACGTCAAGCAGTCAAAGTGCCCCATTCATTTTACTGAAGAGTTTCAATATATATATATATATATATATATATATATATATATATATATATATATATATATAGTCATATATATATATATATAGTCATATATATATATATATAGTCATATATATATAGTCATATATATATATATATAGTCATATATATATATATATATAGTCATATATATATATATATATAGTCATATATATATATATATAGTCATATATATATATATATATATATATATATAGTCATATATATATATATATATATATATATATAGTCATATATATATATAGTCATATATATATATAGTCATATATATATATATATAGTCATATATATATATATAGTCATATATATATATATATATATATATAGTGATATATATATATGTATATATAGTCATATATGTATGTATATATAGTCATATATGTATGTATATATAGTCATATATATATATATATATGTATATATAGTCATATATATATATATATATAGTCATATATATATATGTATATATAGTCATATATATATATATATATATATATAGTCATATATATATATATATATATAGTCATATATATATATGTATATATAGTCATATATATGTATATATAGTCATATATATATATATATATAGTCATATATATATATATGTATATATATATATATATAGTCATATATATATATATGTATATATATATAGTCATATATATATATATGTATATATATATATATATATATATATGTATATATATATATATATATATAGTCATATATATATATATATATATAGTCATATATATATATATGTATATATATATATATATATATATAGTCATATATATATATATGTATATATATATATATAGTCATATATATATATATATAATCATATATATATATATGTATATATATATATATATATATATAGTCATATATATATATATGTATATATAGTCATATATATATATGTATATATAGTCATATATATATGTATATATAGTCATATATATATATATATATATGTATATATAGTCATATATATATATATATATAGTCATATATATATATGTATATATAGTCATATATATATATGTATATATAGTCATATATATATATATATATAGTCATATATATATATGTATATATAGTCATATATATATATATATATATATATATAGTCATATATATATATGTATATATAGTCATATATATATATATGTATATATAGTCATATATATATATATATGTATATATAGTCATATATATATATATATATATATAGTCATATATATATATGTATATATAGTCATATATATATATATATATAGTCATATATATATATATATATAGTCATATATATATATATATATATAGTCATATATATATATATATATATAGTCATATATATATATATATATATAGTCATATATATATATATAGTCATATATATATATATATATATAGTCATATATATATATATATATATATAGTCATATATATATATATATATATAGTCATATATATATATATATATATATAGTCATATATATATATATATATATATAGTCATATATATATATATATATATATAGTCATATATATATATATATATATATAGTCATATATATATATATATATATATAGTCATATATAAGTATGTTTATATGTATGTATGTGGGTGTGCATGTTCATATGTAATGTAAGTATTGAGTGCATTACCAGCTGCTCTGATAACAATTATCATTAACCAGCAATTGTGATGATAATATTTTTGGCAATTATTTCTAAAAATTATTTCTCCATTGTGGCCTTTCCTCCTAAACACATCTGATTTGGTGTTCCTGTTATATATTTAGAGAATCTGCAATGTCATTGATCCTTATCTGGCATCTCAGCTTGACTTCTCAACTTACCACTGCCATAATGTAGCTTCCCTGCACCTTTTCTATCAATACTCGCATGGTAATTGTTTTGACAAATCTACCTCTATGATACTTAGATTTTATAAATTTAAACTCAGTATTAGATTCTATGACAAGGTCTTATCATTTTACAATTGAATTGGCTAGATGTAACTGTAAGTTGTAAGTTCTAACAGTTTCTTTTCTCACATTTCTCACTTGTGGAATTCACTTCCATACTTTTACTTTCCAGTTATGTTTGAACTTCAAAAACTTAAATCCTGTTCTTTTATTGTCTTCTCTTCTTAATAATGGTTTTCTTTTTCTCATATTCAGTAACCCTATGTATCTTAATGGCTTCTTCTGTGTTGCTTGGGGGTGAAATTTAAAAAAGAAAATACCATCTTGTTCGAGTTGAGAATTTTTCAGCATGCCCTTGTAATGTAAATGTGTTTATTTAAAAAAATTAGATCTTTTATGTCAGTATTTTTTAAAAATAGTTAGATGGGCATTAATAATATTCTCTTTTTGAAATAGCTAAATTATTTTGCTTACTCAGTAAAATTTGCCTTTAAGTATAGTAAAAGTTTCATTCTCGTTTTCTTTCTTTCTTTTTTTTATACAATCAGAAAGTTTTTTATAAAATAAAAGATATCTAAGTATAAGAGATTACGTATTAAAGCCATGTTAACCTGCTTAATAGCAAATGATGTTAATGTTTTCAATACATAATATTCCTCTTTCTGAAACTAACACTTGTCATAATTTTGTCCTCTGCACATTGTTGTCTTTAACACCTGCTTTCCAGTGATGCTTTCTTGTCCCTGGGGAACATGCATTGGCTTACCTTGACATCAAAATACATTGGCACTGAAAGTTTTGATGCATATTTTTCAAACATTATCAATAAGTGCGGGAAGAGTCATTAACAATTATTCATACTCATATCATGTTTCAACTAGTGCAGGTATGGTCATCTTCAGCTGCATAGAACATAGCATCATTCATTTTGGTTAAAGGGTTTTTCTTTTTGGCAGTGAAACATCTTTCAATGATTTTCCTTCTCTTTAAATCTAGGAAACATTATTAGTTTTATTTTGTGTGTGTTGTGTTGGCATCTGTTTATCTTGGGTGACAATGGTGCAGCATTAAATGCTAAGGGTCTGAGCAAGAACTATGGAGATCTTGGGTAGCCCATGTGTCAGTATCTTCCTACCTGGATTTCTGGTAGAGTCTAAATGAAAAAGAAAGCCGAGACTGTTTGGTACCAGTGCAGTTGAAGAAATTGATATAATATTGCATCCAACTGTCTAAGGGAGTCCACTTTGGGTTTGTATAGGGTTTTTTCTCTAGATCCCAGCAAAGTGGAGGTTTTAACTTCAGAGATTTCCACAGCAAAAGGACACAAACCGTTCTCTAGTAGATGATAGATTCATGCCTTTTCCAAGGGAATAGGTGAGTATATTTGTTAAAAACTGGTAGTTGAGGTTTCAAGAGAAAATGTGTGAATACTTTGTGTCTTAGCTTCTGAATTTCACTTTCATTGTTTTCCTTAATCATTAAAACTTCTTGTTTATAGCTTGTGTTTGAAGAACAATTGTTAGAATCATACAAAAAGTTAATTTAATCAAACAATGGATACTTACAAAGATGAAGAGATATAAACTTCAGAAGAATCTTCAGTTGGTGATTTTCATGGAATTCAAGAGATGCTATACACTTATTCCTCTTAAAAGATTTTTTTAAGGAAAGATCTGATGGCTGAAAATGAAAATTTACTATCATTCATTATAGAAAAGTTTCTCTTTACTTTGATTAAAACTTTGTATTTTGTAGATATTTGACAAAGAGAGCAAAATAATCTGTAAAATTTATTGAAAAAAAAAAAAAAATAAAACCAAACATTTGCTTCAAAAATAAATAATTGGTCAGTTTAGTCCCAATAGATTATTGTTTATTTCTTAGACAATTCACTTTGTGTATTTAACACATGGCCACTATCAAATCAGAGATGGTCACACAGCAATGCAAAAGCTGTCACCTAAGTCTTTGCAGACAAGTTCAATTAAGGCCACAAGATAATTGGTGATTTTTTTTCAACTATCACTGCATTTTTCTTTAAAAAATGGACATCCACAATAGAAACCAAAAAAAAGGTAGAAACGATTGCCTATAGATATCATATTTTTTATTACTATCCTCCCTGCCACCAAAAATTTGTTCATTGATTCTAAAAAAGCAAAATGACATACTTTGTATAATTGCTTTTCTGATGGTGACAAAGGAGTTTTGGCAATTCCGTGCTAATATTCATTTGGCATGGATGTGCAGGTGGTGTAATGCTAAGCAGTTTGGAAAAAGAAATCAGTGAGTCATGTTCTAATCCTATCAAGTCCACTGCATTCACTTTCACAGAAATACCTCTAGGAATAGTATGAACCCATCTTCCCCTCAACTATGGGTTAAATAGCAGGGCAGACTAGGCTCTCTCAATTGTATATGTATATATATATATAATTATTGAAATACATATACATATATATATATATATATATATATATATATATATATATATATATATATATATATATATTAGCAGTGTAACCTGTCTTTGACCATGTCTTTCATTATTGGGAATTTTTGCTGTTCAGTTGGAGCAGTTTAAGTTTAAACCTGAAAATCAATATTAGTAATAACATTTGGGTGCAACTGAGGCACATCCCCCAAATGGGAGGTTAACAATTTGAATGGGTGGGGTGGCCCTGAAAACGGAACTGTATAATAATAAACAATATTGTAATAATTTAAGCTATTTATTTTTATTAAAGTTTTTATGTAAGATCTATATCCAAGAACAGATAGTAAATAGTAAAACATTGCTGAGAGTTATAATGGACAGGAAGTAGTGGAGAGCCATTGTCACTAACAATTTGGACTCAAAACTGGCACTGAAGAATTATCTATCAAACAAAAAAAATTTCATCAAAATCAGATGAAAACTGTGGAAATGCATAAACAACATCCGATCAAACACACACACACACACACACACACACACATTTTGAGAATTATATATATATATATATATATATATATATATATATATATAAAAGTGAACATAGAAGTCAACACTTAGAGGCGACAGTCTGTTTCATGCTAGATGCAATCGTCGGGCCACGAGTGCTGTTATTTTTCTCGGCTATTTATATATACGGGTCAGTGTTGTATTGTGGGTAGTCTATTTTGGCAGATATTTTACCGGAAGTTGTTTATTTGTTTATTTTTGTCAAATTATTTTGCTTGTTTTTATTTAATTTATTTTTGTTTTTTATCCTTTATATTTATTTTATTTTTATTTTTTATTTTGATCGGTGTTTTTATTAACGTAGTAAAAAATTTGTTTATATAGCTTATTGTGGATAGCCTATTATGGCGGCTATTTTACCGGAAGTCGTTTATTTGTTTATTTATTTGGGTCAAATATATATATATATATATATATATATATATATATATATATAGGTAGATAGATAAAACAGCACACATTATCATATGAACAGGCAAAGAGATATGTGATACTTGAAAATGAAGAAGCCAGCAGCATAGTACAAAACACAAAAAGTCTTTGATAGCGGGAAATTTGAGAGCCAAGTTCCAATTTCACTCAGGTTTGTTATATTCACTTATGTGCAAAACCATTCTCTTCTCCCCCAGCTAAGGATTAATTAGTAGGACTTTTATCAGTAATCTCAACCAAAATTCATATTTTCTGGCTTTAAATAACATGCACGAGGTTGATTAGCTGTAAAAAAAACAATTCAGTCAATAAGAAAAAAATTCATTAAAAATGTTAAGGAGTCAAGCAGAAAATATGTTTCTGTCATACTTACAGTAAACACTTCAGCAGCATCTCCAGTAAAATCTTTATCGAATGATAACCCTGCAGCCAAAATTTAATTACCACCAACCGAGTGTACTTTGCAATACCACCATACTTCTGTTACTGTGTAGTAATGCCAGAAGTTCAGGCAAAAACTGTATACACTATATCTGTTTATGCAGTCTGTAAATATGTATATATTATCCCACAATAGTTGTTATATACACACTCACTGATGTAAACAATATGTAATTTGTCATTAACATATTGGTCGTTCATGTAATTTGCCCAAAGAGAGGAGCAATTACTGTTTCTTTCTGTATAGAATCCTTAAAAAAAAGGGAAGGAAAATACCATCCCAATTGGTTGTAATTGCATTTTACTGCCTCCTAATGCACAGGTACTTATCAGTAATGGCTTCCTCCTGACAAAACCCCAAAATAGGATTAATGAAAACATTGAGAATAAGACTAATGAGTAATTGAGTCAGATTAGTTTACAGGTGTGTGTGTCGATGTAATTACAAAAGTTTTGTAAAGGGAGCCTTAAAATCACTGTCAGTTTTTTTCACACTTTCATACTCACCTGAAAACTACCTCAGGTACTTACAAATCAATATCTCTCTCTCTCTCTCTCTCTCTCTATATATATATATATATATATATATATATAACTTCCGTTAAGTTAACCGATTAAATGTGTCAATGTCTGGACCTCCTCAAGTAATATTAAGTATGAAAGAATAGAAATATTAAATTACATCTAACTCAATCATGTCTCTACCCCCTCACTTCCTCACTTTATATATGCTTAATACTGCCCGTCAAAAGTGTGTAAATTTCTTTTCATTTTTCATTTCAACCTTTGGAAGTAAAGTCTGATGATCCGCAGTCCTTTAAAAGGGCTGTGGTGAAATAATTTATTACATGGAACCTTAAAGTGGTCTGTTTTTATTTAAATTATTAGCTCTGATTTACATTGAACTCTCTGGATTTTATCCTCCTTGGGTCTACCCATACGGATTAACTAGTTTTTCATAAACTATATATATATAGATAGATAGATAGATAGATACTTTAAATATTATTTTAAGTGGATACACATAATATGAGTAAACAGTCTTTATTTTTTTAACAGTATTTTATTTTTTTTCCCAACCTGAACATTTCAGAAATCTTTATATATATATATATATATATATATATATATATTTTGAACGATAAAAATTATTAAAAAAATTAAAATCTTCAGACACACTGGGTTGTAGATTAATATTATTTCATTTTTATTATTATTATTTCATTTATATATATATAAAAAAAAAACGTAAGTATATATATGTGTGTGTGTGTGTGTGTGTGTGTGCATATATATATATATATATATAAAAGAACAAACATATATACATACATACATACATATATATATATATATATATATATATATATATATATATATAGATCTTGAGTCCAGTAACTCATTAGAATGATAGGGGTACCACATGTATTGCAGCCACAGTGGAAGTGGTGTGTATTGGACAACATAGCCTGATGTACCCAACCCTTTCTTTCTCCTTGACCAGTTGCAACCCAAGGCTATAGAACCCAGTCTGTCTTGCTATTTACCCAGAGCCAGGGTGGGTGGGGCTTTAGAAGAGAGGAATTCATACTTTTCCCAAGGTTATTTGCAAATAAGTGAATGTAATGAACTCAACAGGAACTCAAAATGGAATCTCCAATTACTTAATCCAAGCCACAATCCATTATTCCATTATGCCTCCAATATATATATATATATATATATATATATATATATATATATATATATATATATATATATGTGTGTGTGTGTGTGTGTGCAAATATATAGAAAAATAGGAAAGAACCATTAGGTTAATAATCCAAAGTTCTTTATTATTTTTGTTTTATTTTTAAAAAACAGTGCTCAATACATAAGTAGAGCCTAAATTATAATTATTTTTTAAAAATATGATTTCTTCGCTATATAGTTTAGTTTACAGGTGTGTGCATGTGGATGTAATTACAAACATTTTGTGAAGGGAGCCATAAAATCACTGTCAGTTTTTTCACACTTTCATACTCACCTGAAAACTATTTTTAAAAATATGATTCCTTCGCTTGTTTAGCTCCTGTTTTTGAAACCTGAGAACTCTTGTGTAGCGAAGGAATCATTTTTTTTTTAAAATAATTATATTATATATATATATATATATATATGAATTAATAAAAGGAATGATAAGAGAAAAAATTTTAAAACACGTTTTGTTCCATGTTTATTGAGAAATTTATGAACAACCATAAATACATTAAAAAAATTAAAATAAAATGCTTAATTCCTTGCTCTTTTTTTTTTTTTGAAAAAAATAACTATAACAATAATCACAAAAACATTCATTTTCTTTTGTATAAAAACATGTCAAAATTACATCACTTAGTATCCTCCATAGTTTCATTTCTTTTCACAATGTTTTGGAGATGTTTTCAAATATATTTTAGAATATCTATTAATGTTTAAATTGGATGCCTTAATATTATTTTATTTTCAATGATAACTTTTTCTGTATATATTAACATATAAACACAGGTTTCTCAATTGAGGCTAAGTATGCCCAGTGATTCTCAATTGAGGCTAAGTATGCCCAGTGATTGAACTCACAATTACTTGTCATGAAATTTATAAAGGAACATTTTAATCCACTCGGCCATTGTCCTGTGGGACTCAGTGGAGGCAGTACTAAATAAGATATATCTAAACATAGATATCAGAATGAGAACAATCTAACACCATAGATTGAATAAAGTGTTAATTTTGAAGCCTTGAAGGTTACCCAGAGGGCACAATGACTGAGGGCACAACAAAAATTTGAAAGCAAATAATGTCAATAATAGTAATTACTCACACCAAAAATTCAGTCAGACACTGACATCTTTTTGCATACTGTTGCATATCAACTGGTGTTTACAGATGACATCACCATGTGCACTTTGCTTGGAAAGCATAATAGTCAAAGATTTACACAAAATTCATGCTCATAATTCTTTCCAGATTAAAAGAGGTACCAGACCATCAGTTGCCAAGAAAAATCAGTGGTGCATGATGCTTTCCTGTTACATCACAAAAAAAAAATGTCAATTGCAATATGATTTATTGTTTTGTTTTCTATGGCTTATAAACTCTTTGCAGGTTATTTAAAGCCAGAAAAAAATTTTTTTAGATTCTAAGAATTTTTGTTTTCGATAATAAAGATTTAGTGATACAAGTCTTACTAATTAACCCATAGTTGTGGGAGAAGAGGTGGATTCATATCCTTCCCAAGGTGCATAAGTGAATATAATGAACCCAACTGGAATTGGAACTCACTTCTCTGCTGAGTCATTATCCATTACACCACCCTCACATCCAAGCTTACCTGGCATTCCCAAGTAGTCACCTATTTACATACTGACCTGGCTTGATGTTGCTTAACTTCAATGATCATATGGGAACCAGTGTTTCAATGTGATGTGGCTGTAAGCCTAATTGCAACATGACATTCTGGAGTTGGGAGTAAACACAAATTTTTAACATCCACTAGCTTTCCTTTTCAGGATTGGTGAGAAGAATTTTTTCACTTTGATAGAATTTTCTCTTTCTAGAAAAAAAAACTTCCTTCATGTTCCTTGCGGTCTTTATTTCTTTATTATAAATGTGCAGGCAAATATCTGCTTTTGACGGCCAGATACTACAGATGCCGCACATATATTTAGCAAGCACAATAACACCTCTGACCCATTAATTATGCATCTCTTTGTATCCTTATAGCATTATCGACTGTTAGAAACTTAAACTATTATTATATACAACACCACCTGTTCCCATCTGGTGAATTAGTCTGACATTCGCATAAAATTTAAATCCTTGCTCAAAATGTTGTCTGGATTAAAAGAAGTGCAAAATCATCTGTCATTAGAAAATTAGCAGTTTGCCTGTATTTATTTGTTTCATTAAATTTGTTGAGTGCGAAAAATAAAAATGGTAGCATATATTAGTGATGTTGATCAATGGTCTGGTACTCCTGAAAATCTCCAGATGATTGACAAAATCCAAAGAAGGTTCTGCAATACTATCAGTCCTGTCCTGGCATCTCAACTTCAGTCATTTCCATTGGTGTAATGTGGCTTCCTTGTGTTTTTTTTTCCTTAAGCATTTTTATTGTTCTAATGAGCTTTCCTCCTTGGTACCTTGACCACATGAATTTAAGCATATATATATATATATATATATATATATATATATATATATATTATATATATATATATATATATATATATATATATATAATAAAAAGGCTTAAACACTAATATTCCATGGTCATAATTTATTCCATTGGAATCGTAAATACAATACAATTCATGAGACCTGCAAATTCAAAAAGAAATTTCGTCCCACACTCTCATACATACACACTCACTAAATTTTATTTTTTATTCCCGGAGTTGTTTTTTCTGTTTTCTTTTTGAATTTGTAGGTCTGATGAATTGGATCAATCGTATTTACGATTCCAATGGAATAAATTATGACCATGGAATATTAGTGTTTAAGCCTTTTCATTATATCCTTACTCTGTCCTGGACATTGAGTTCTACCTGGATTCTATACTCTTGGAATTATTTTTTATACATATATATATTTATGTGTATGTATGTATGTATGTATGTATATATATTTATATATTTTAGATATATATTGCATATGTATGTGTATATTTACCACTAATATTATATATATATATATATATATATATATATATATATATATTATGAAATGGACAAAGTCCGACAATTATTTTAAGACATTTTTATGTTTATACATTCTTTTTATAGATACAAATATTTAAGTAAATGCTCTGTTTTATAATGAACAGTATTAACAACATTTACCGGCCTGACTGGCCGAGAAATAGTCCGAATAATGTAATTAGTTTAAATGTTATTGTGAGTAGATACACATAATTTGAGTAAACTCTCATTTTATTTTTTAAACTATTTTATTTTGTTTACCATCCTGAACATTCAAAAAATCTTTTATATATATATATATATATATATATATATATATTGATTTCTAAGCACATGGCCGAAACTATGGGGCACCCAGTGAGGATTGAACTCACTATTTAGTCATAACTGTTTTAGCAAGACAAGCTTGCTAACCATTATGTGATTGTTGTGAACAAAATACATGACATCATGCCCGAAAACGGTGTCGTATACTGTCACACAGCAGTTGGAGGGAGGGAGAATTGGCGGATTCCGCCTACGCATATGTAAATCTCTCCCACTCAACCAATTGGCTGCTTCGTCATGGTCTACAAAATGAGTGTGTCTGAAGGCTCTGGCAGTCAGAGTCGAGGGAGCTGACGAGGACAAGAGACAACTGCCCTGTACGAGAGATGACTGCGCTGTTCCAGCGGGTCTTTTTTGACGTGACGGCTACACATGACACCACACCAAAGTGCTAATAGATATATAAAAGTGAACATTGAAGTCAACACTCAGAGGCGACAGAGTGTTTCATGCTGATGATTGTGTTTAGCATGAAACACCCTGTCGCCTCTGAGTGTTGACTTCAATGTTCACTTTTATATTTAAATATGCTATATCTCTGATATTGAGCACTTTATCCCATAAATATAGCACACCATAAAACTACATTTTATATATATATTTATATGTATATAAGTGGCCTAGATTGGCAATCAGGTGTCATTGTTTTACTGTTGAAATAGATAGTTGCAACCATAAGTCCTATTCTAACATTTTCTTTTATTGCAGTTCTTGCCTGTGAAGCTTTCTTCCAGTTTCTTGCTTATCAGTCACCTTCTAAAATATAAATGCAACATTAATCACCATCTTCCTGTTCTTTTATTGTACTTAATCCAAGAGGCAGTTTATATCGATACGAGGGGAACATAACATGTTAAGATTGTAGTGATCGGGGAAACATTCTCTTGCGAGTCTGTTTAACAAGACAGTGGTTCGCAAGAAGAAGCTGGTTGAGTCAAATTTACTTCTAACCAATGGAATACGGAGGGAATGTCAGTGGTTTGTTAAAATGTAAGTGACATGGCAGGTCCTAGCCATGAAGGTTAGACCTTGCAGAACCAAGGAATGTAGCTCGTCTGAGCACTTTCCATGGAAGTACCAATAGAGCCCGTCCTGGGTAAGACGTTAAACTACACCTGCGTCCTGGGTAAGATGATAAACTACATCCAGCAGCAAGGCCTCTGATTAGAAGGTTTTGAGGAGCATGGAACCACCTCTTAATTGCTGGTGTTCCCAGGTCCACCCTGACCCAGGCTGGTAGCACCTGTTAGGGTCCCAGCTATATGCAAATAGTTAACTATTACCAGCAATACAATTTTGAAAGAAAAATATTACCAGAAACAGATTTTTGACTAAACAAAATATTACCAGCAATAAAAAATGTTGTCAGCATTAAATAACCCATTGAGGTTGATATGCCGTAAAACAAAATAAACCAAACCAATCTAAACCAAAAAATACATATTCTATTCATACGAATCTATCCTAAAAATGTTGTCGGCATTAAATAACCCATTGAGGTTGATATGCCGTAAAACAAAATAAACCAAACCAAACCAAATCAATAGAGCAGTGAGAGACTTGCCTGCCACACCCCACCTGTGAGAGAAAGATGGAAGTTGGAAAATAATTCTTCTCCAACAAGGACTCAGAGACACTTGAACTCTGTGAAGCACAAACATTTTTTTTTTCCTTTCATTTTCAATAATCCTGTGCATCTTACTGGCATTATTTTCTTGCATGATGGGAAAAGATTATAAAAAAAAGAATATTTTAAATTTCTATTTGTCCTTTATTAATTTTGATTCACGTATCAATTTCAGGCTTTGAACAATTGTGTTTCTGTAGTCATTGTTTCTCTGAATTTACCCCCAAGAATAAAGCTGATGAAATAGTTCTACACATGTAATGCATGTAGACAGAACTTCTTAAAGAATGTGTATTACTTTACAGATCTCTTGTTCAAAAATTTATAACCAAAAAGCCTACACGATTTGAAATCAAATAAGTGTCTTTTTTTAATTTTTTAAATAAACTTCATTCCTTTTAAGAATTCAATAATTTTATGAAATGAACACATATTGAAAGAAATTTAAATATTCAATAAATCTTGTAAGATGCACTTTATTGAATGTTTTTAAAATTTCAAATGAATTTTATTTCAGACAAGGAAGAATAGACTCTTTTTAGTGTTTATTATGAAAATAAACTGAGGAATTTTAATAAAACGAAATTTTCTTTTGTTTCATAAATTATATTTTTATAATTATTCAGTTTATTTTCAATCGATTATGTTTATTTGATGAATTTCTCTCTTTCGTATACAGCATTCCCGATAAGAAGAATTCAAATGAAAACTATATTTGTTTTTAGATATTTTTTAGCACGTAAATATCATTTTGCAATTATTTTATTCATTGTCAAAAATAAAAAAAATTACAGAAGTTAATAAAGGAATGCAATTCTTCTCACTATATGATTATCACATACATCCTCAAGAAATATCTACAATTACCTGACCTTTAGATGTGAATAAATCTACCAAAATATTTCTCTTTCAAGAGCAGTAATTATTAGTAATGTCTTTTCTTTGAAAGCTTAGCATACTTTATCAGTCAAAATTATTCATTTTCGTGTTAAAGTTTTCCCCAGAATTTTATTACTAATGATTTGCATATTCTCAAAACATTTTCTCTTATCACCAAAGTAATTCTTTGAATTATTTGTGATTTTTATCTCTGAGTAGAGGTTATCATTACCATATACTGAAGTAAAGGGGTGGGCAAATTTTCTCAGAAAACCACATTTTAGATTCTTTTGAAATTGTCGATAATTTTATTCTGTGGAACCGGTTAGATTATAATCTTTAAAAATTAAAAAAAAATTAAAAATACCTTTGAAACTGGAATAATTTAATCTTCTCATCTTGAAAAATAAATAAAAATAAAAAATAGTGATTTTTCTCCCTGTATATCTCTTCCAACTTCAAAAAAATATCGGTATTGATTGAAGAATTGTTGGACTTCTTTGAAAAATGGTCTGTACTGTATACTTTTCCATCTTTTATTTCAGAAAATATTCTATAATATAAACTAATACCTCAGTTAGAATGCAGCTCAAAATGAAACGGCACAATATGAAGTTTTAACGTTATCATCTAAATAAAGATACAAAGTTGACAGGCATTTTTTTAGCATTAATACATACACAAATAACGGAGACAGATTCACCAAATAACTGATGGCTAAAAATTTGTAAGAGTCTATGGACTGACAGCAGATTTTGCAAGTAATTTGGCTTTATATGAGAGTATGCTTGAGTGTGATTAAGTTATTTGCCTGAGTACTTTCCTACCTAATATATTGTACGAACAATGATTTTAAAATATATGATTATGTTGAGCGTAAACAGATGTAGACCAAATGATGTATTATTTTGTACATATTTGTGCTTATTTTGTTTTTTATCCTTATTTATTTCAGAAAATAAGATGGGTGGTCCTATCATGCAAATTGGTTGAAGATGTAAAATGTTTCTTATTATTTCACCCAGTTTTAATAAAATATTAGGTTGATTCATAAGTAATTTCCATTTTGAAGAACCAAGAATAAGCAGCCATCTTAGAATCCATTTCAGGGTTACATAGGACCAGAGGTGGCACAAGGGTCTTGTATCCCACCACAAAATCTATGATGCAGCCCCCCCCCATTCTACGACATCTCAATTTTCGTAAGGTATTATTCATATAAAATACAAATTTTATTATAACCTCATTATATACAATAATGGATCGTATGTAATTGATGTAATGGAATAACCTGTCACCCCCATGAATAACTACACTATAGGTAAGTTGTAAGTCAATGGACTACAAAGACTAGCTGGGATCTGTTGAGTACGACTCAGATTTACGTGAGAACTACCAACCTTCCAATAGTAGCATTCACTACTGGATTGACTTGCGATGACCTTGTGCATAACTGTTACCTTTATTCTTGTTGTACTGTTTTTTACAATAAACCTTTACTTATTTTATCCACATTGTTTTTCAAGTATATATTCCTATTAGCACGGAATATAACAGTAATATAGATGAATTGTTCAACTAGAAAAATTGAAAAAATAAATACAATGTATTTACATACAAATTAGAGACACGTCATAATAGATCAATCCATCTTAAATAAATCAACAATGTTTTGCAGCAATTTTTAACATCAACTTGAGATTTTTCTTGTCAAAAAGTTGAATAATTTTAACACATTCAATATTATGGATAAAAAATAGTGAATTTTACATTCCGTGTTTTTTTGAGACTTAACATGAGTAAAACAAATTCATGGATTTTGGAGAAAAATAAAGTAGACCTGAGAATGACGTCAAAATCTGCCAAAACTTTTCATCCTTCAATTACCGATTGTACTTAGTTTAATTTGTAATGTATATAAATATAGGTAGAAAGAAGCAAATGTTTGTAAGATAGTGTGAGTTTCAAAGCACTGCCTGGGGAACCCAATCAATTTTGGGCCCCCTATGATCATAGGGTTCAGGTGTAGTACACACCAGCCTTCATAATAGTTTTTCTAAATTCTGGAGTGACTTTAAGTTATTTTGACCTGCGTTTAGATAGAATATTTGTGTTTTTTTTTTTAAAGTACCCCATAGACATTCTCTATTTGCTTATGTGTTACAGGTGGAGCTTTTTAGAATTAATATTGCTTGTTGCATTTAAGAATATGATGTAATGGAATAACCTGTCACCCCCATCAGTGACTACACTATAAGTAGTAACTACCTATAAGTTGCTGTAAGTCAACAGACTACAGAGTCTAGCTGGGATCTGTTGAGTTCAACTCAGACTTACGCGAGAACTACCGACCTTCCAGTAGTAGCACTCACTACTGGATTGACTTGTGACGACCTTGTGCATAATTGTTACCTTTATTCTTATTGTACTGGTTTTGTACAATAAACCTTTACTTATTTTAGCCACCGTGTTTGTCAAGTATACATTCTTATCAGCACAGAATATAACACATTCTCTATTTGATTATGTGCTACAGGTGGAGCTTTTTAGCATTAATATTGCTTGTTGCATTTAAGAATATTGCCTGAAGTTTAAAAAGAACTATATTAAATTTTGATGAATGGTTTTAAATGTTGAATGGTGACCTATTACCTCCCTATGGTATATAATCCACCTTCTATAAAATTAAAAAAAAACTGCAATCCATAGACATTAGCCATCATTTTGGATTCCCTTGACCATTAGCTGTAGTATTGAGTAATTTACATTTTTGGGAACCAATTTTAATGATGAATATATCATCCTAACTACTAATCATATGTGTCTGTTAAGAATAAATTTAGAATACAGTAACATACCTTAGCTTTTGTCTGTTCTGGGTATGATGATAAACTACATCTGGCAGTGAGGCTTTATATCAGGAGATTGGAGGTTCTATGGAGCATGGAACCATCTCTTAACTGCTGTTGTTCCCAGATCCATCCTGACCGAGGGTGGTAGCACCTGTTAGACTCTCAGCTATGGGCAATTAGTGACTTCCAAAAAAAGGCAAATCAACAGTACATTTTGATATTAAAGTTACCAAAAATGCTTTTAAAATAAAAGTTACAAACAATACATTTTATCCACAAACTATATATTTAAACAAAAAGTATACATTTGCCCAGAAATTATAAAATCATGTGCAAAATATCTTTGGGTGAAATAATTAGGTTTCAGCCTTAAATAACTCATAGAAGTTGATATATGCTGCTAAACAAAACCAGTCAACCAAGTTAGGTTTTGGCAGCATACACAGTGGATTAAAGAAAAAATGTTGTGCTTCTCCATGACAATGCAAAGTTTCATACAGAAAGAATAACACAGGAAAACCATTTTCTTTTCTACTCCCACCTACCGTATTCACCTAACCTTGCACCATCTGATTATTACTTTTTACAATTGCTGCAAAGTGCACTGATGGGGAAAACTTTCCCTAGTGAGAAACTGATTTAAGTGTTTTTCAAAACCTTTTTTCACATCAAAACCTGACTCAAAAGATATCAGAGTTGCATGGTAAGTTGCAGCAAATCGTTGCAAATAATGGTGAATATGTAATTGAATAAAATATAATTTTTGAAGAATGAAATTGATAAATAAAAACCGAAATTATTTATGGCTCATTCTCATATAAAAAATGTTTTTTTTTCTTTCACTGGAATATTTTTGCAACATGCTAATGTGCATTGAAATCCTCCCAGTATTTAGTATTGTTGAAATTATCGCTTCCTCGGCTCATTTTAAACTCTCCCTACTGTGTTTATATTTGCAGTGTTACTACTATGCATTATATTTTACCAGAATTAAATATATATATATATATATATAAACTTTTAAGAAAAAATATGCAAAAAACAATATTGCATTTTTATTAAATAACTATTTGTTATTTTGATCATTAAATTGTTTTTAAAATAGTGAGCGTATTTTGTATGTTAAATAATAAAACTTTTAATTTTACCAAAAAATTAATGAAAATTTGTTGTACTAAGCTATGCACCCTAGTAAAACCAACTGTACTTTGTACCCTCTTACCTGTTTGAAATTCTCCACAAAATTTGGTTTCCATCAATCAATGTATGGGTATTTTAGCGGGTGTGACGGACAGATGGAAATCACTGAATTTTATATATAATGATATCCTGTATTCAACTAATGACTAATATTTTTCATGAGAGATGCAAAATGTTTCATAGGAAATATAAAAATACTGTTTCATTTTTATACAATTTCTTTAACTTTTTACTGTTTTTTCTCAGATATTTTTCTTTCAGTGAAATTTATACTGATAACATTTTAATGGAATTAGATTACCTGATTAATTTGTTGAAGTGGGGATATTTTCTTGGGTTGTGTGTGTATATATATATATATATATATATATAATTTCAGATATAACTAAAAGTATATCTGTAAAAGGACTATTTGAATAAAAAGAAAAAGAAAACTTATCTTAGCCAACATCTTTTGTCTCCTGATGGTCTTTATCATGGAAAATGTAAGGATTTATATTTTAAACTAAGTATTTACAAACAAAAGAAAAAAATGTTTTAGTTTTTCAAAATTTTAAACTTAAGAAATGCTTATAAATATTCATCAGGCTAGCTGAAAAGTATAGCTAAATTATGGAGAACATTAATTGATTTAATTTAATATCTGATAAACAAAACCGAGGAAATGTTGTTGAATTTTTTTTTATGATGTAATTAATATTTATATTATTTTAGTTTGGAATTAATTTATGTATTATATATTTTAGATAAGAGAAAGTTATGAATTCAACCATTTTCTTTTAATTTTTTAACATTTTTATAGTCATGTATGTTGGCTTGAGAAAGGAGTAATTCTTTCAGGAAGGGAGATATTTTTAAAAATATGGGGTGCAGATTTATATTCTGCTAAGATTTGATAGCAACACTAAAGAATTATAAGTATGGCATTCTTTACATCAAAGTTCTGAGTGAATTTATTTTTATTTCTGTGTATGACTAATGCATTTGATATATATGATAGGTTGTATTGTGAAGATATCAATGTGGTCACATGAGGCTTTTTTTAAACAGGAGATAGTATCGTGATAGCATTGTGTTTGTGTGTGACACTTGGTTCATTGGGACTAAGAAGTCTCATGGAGGGGAAACAAGACCCATTTTGTCCTCACGGCCTACTGTGAGCGAAGAGCTTGGAAACATCAAACCATTGAAAATATATTGAACTTAAAAAAGTATTGAAAAAAGGAGCATTTTTAAGTCACTGCAAATCCGTATTCTGACCAAGGGCCATGACTTATATCTCACATCTCTCTCATTTTTCGTTTTCTTTGTTATTTGGAATGTAGTAAGAGGAGGCATTTTTATTTTGATTGTATTGAAGATAGTTTTGTTTCAGACAGGCATCCCACGAATCATAAATGAAGAAGCTCCTGATACGTTAAAGAATCTACAGAATGGAATCCATATCAACAGATGAACTTTCATATGTTGACAATCATGATATTTCCATTTTGCAGATTCTTTAAGTATGGTATTTCCATTATTTCAACCTTATTTAGCATCTCTTCAAGGAGAGCAATTTCATTGTGCAGTCTCTTGTCTCAAATTTGAGTGGAAGAATACACTGCACCACAAAGAGTAGAATTATTGGTGTAAAAGTTTAGTTATAGCTTTATCTTCCAAACCAATGAATTAGAGTGTAAATTATTTTATGGAAAATAGTTACTTCTGCAACATCAACTATGACTAATATTTCAGCAGCCAAAGTTTTTTTTTTGTTTTTACTACTCTTAATAGGTTTTGACTGCCATAATATGGACATCTACTTGTCATTAGCATCAATCAACAACAATATATGGCCTCCTTATGATCCTCCATCCAATAGATTAGCAAGTGAGGCATCACTGTAAACAAAGATGTTGAATTTTACAAGGTTACCCAAAACAGAAATGACTTTCAGAGATGTTTCTTTTGTAGCCTTCTTAACAGCTTTATTGACTTTTTTCTCTTCCAACACCATTTAGTTCACATATATCATTACACAGCTTTTGTCAAGCCTGATTTTCTATTTAGATTAGTTGAGTTTTGTAACCTCATCTTACAATGTTTCTTTTTTAACAGTCTGCTTCGTTTTTAATAAAACAAGTAACAAATATTTAACATATTCATTTTGCCCAGGTATTATATTCTTCCAAACTTTTTTTATGCTCAATATCACTGTAAGAATATTGTGTTCCAGTATTCTTTGAGTTCAGATTTTAAAGATCTGATTGTTTCTTAACTTTTGGTTCTATTTATCTCCAATAGTTTAATTTTTAGGTTCTGTTAATCAGGAAGAGAGATCTATCTTTTAAGTCTTATTTATCTCAGAGTTCCATCTTTTTCGTTGTGTTTATCTAAAATAGTTCCATTATTAGGTCATATTTATGTTAAAGAGACGTCCATCTTTAAGGCCTATTTATCTCAATTAGAGATCATCTTTTTTATCTTTTATTTCAAATAGAGTTCCATCTGTTTGATCCTGTTCATCTCAAATACAGATCTATCATTTTTGGTCCTATTTATTTCAAATAGAGTTCCATCTGTTTGGTCCTGTTCATCTCAAATAGAGATCTACAATTTTTGGTCCAATTTAGCTCAAATTGTGATCCATCTGTTTGGCCTGTTTGTCTCAAATAGAGATCCACCGTTTTTTGTCTAATTTAAATCAAATACAGTTTCATCGTTTTGGTCCTATTTAACTCAAATATTGGTTCATCTTTTTTGTTCTGTTTATCTCAAATACATTTCCATCTCTTGTGTCCAGTCTATTTCAAATAGAAATCTGCCATTTTTTAATCTATTTAACTTAAAATAGAATTCCATCTGTCTGCTCCAGTTTATCTGAAATAGAGATTCAACATTTTTGGGCTTATTTATCTCAAATAGAGATCTTCCTTTTTTTGGTCCAATTTAAATCAAATACAGTTTCATCTTTTTGGTCCTATTTAGCTCAAATATTGGTTCATCTTTTTTGTCCTGTTTATCCCAAATACATTTCCATCTATTTTGTCGTCAAATAGATATCAACCATTTTTAGTTCTATTTAGCTCAATTAGAGTTTCATCTGTCTGATCCTGTTTATCTCAGTGTTCTATCTGTTTGGTCCTTTTTATCTCAAATAGAGATCCATTATTGTTGGTCCTACTTAGCTCAGTTTGCAGTCCATCTGTTTGGCCTGTTTATCTCAAATAGATCCATCTGTTTGGTCCTGTTAATCTCAAATAGAGATCTATTATTTTTGGTGCTATTTAACTCAGAGTTCCATTTGTTTGATTCTGTTTATCTCGGACAGAGATGCACCATTTTTGATCCTGTTTATAAATAGTATTCCATCTTTCTTGTCCTGTTTATCACAAATCAAAATCCACCATTTTTGGTCCTGTTATTGCAAATATAGATCCACCATTCTTGGTCCTATTTGCTCATATAAAGTTCCATCTGTTTGGTCCTGTTTAACTCAAATAGAGCTCCATTTTTGTGAGGATGTCATAAATTGTTGCAGAAAGTTAACCATTCCACAGACCACTTTGGTGAAGTATCTCCTCTTGTTTATGTAGATTGAAGTGAAAGCAGAAGATGAATGCAAACAAAAACAAGGGCACTTTAACCAAGATGGAGGCTGGTGCAAATAGTGAGTAATTTGTAGTTGACACTTTCACTTAGAGGCTTGAGGATCTAATGCAAATAATACAAGGGATAATTCAGCAGGTGACACTTTTACCAAGAGGAATAAAAATAGCACCCAGAACAAACACGCAAAGGTAATGTAGGTGACATGGAAACTGATGCTGATTCTTCACCCCATCTGCCTGAGCATGTTTTATTGATGACACAAGACAAAAGTTCATATGGAAACATTGCCAATAGAAACCTGGCTGTAACAGGTTGGAAAACCACTCTTACAATTCTGTCTTTTCTTTTTTGCTGTGGCCATTGCACACACAATTCAGTGTTTTTTCCACAACTGAGCATGTGACTTTTTACTATAGGGCAACTCTTTAAAACTTTTTGAGTAAAAATTCCACAGATTTTGATGTGGAAAAATCTTCACTAAACTCTTGAATTTGTGCATTTTGCAGTGGTTAGAAAGGTAATAATCAGTCTGGGCAGTCAGGTGAATATGGCAGATAAAAGTCAAATAGACCAATTGAGTTTCCAATTATTTTCTCTGTCATTCTTGCTGTATGCAGCCTTGCATTATCATAGAGAAGAATAACATTTTCCCTATTAACAATCACAGTACTTTTTGAACAAAGCTTTATTGACACATTGCAGGTGCTAAGCACATAACCGTACATTTAACATTTAAGTGCATTTGAAGAACTCTAAATGAATAATACCCATACACAACTTTCTCTTTCTTCTATTGAGGTAGGCTTTTGGGGTTGGTTGTGGAGATTTATTCTTGTCAATCCACTGACTTTTGCATTGAACATTGTTGTATACAACCCACTTTTCATCACCTTAATATATAGTTAAGAAACAATTAGTTACGATGATACATTCATCATTACAATTGGTTCCCAAAAAAGGAAAATAACTATGACTTGATCTAATATTTATATAACTAAAGCTTTCAAGGAAAGAATTTTTTAACTGCTATAAAATGTAACTGAGTAAAAGCTGAAATTATGAGTTTGTTTGTTGACAGTGCAAAATTAGTCCTGATGAGTGCAAAACATTCAGGCCAGTCTTGTTTGAGCTCTAAACTATAACAGTATAGACAAGTATATTTGGTTCAATTTAAGATCAAATTTTATTTCATAAGCAAATTAATTTGTGATGTTCTGAAAAGAATAAAACAGAAAAATACCCCTCTTCAGATATTCCATTAAGAAGCCAAATGAAACATTGTAATATGACCAACAAGGATGTGACTATTTGTTTGAATATATTTTTATGTATTACTGAAAACCTCCTGAAGAGTGGATGGAACAATTACAAAAAGTTAATCTCCAAAACTTTAGAGTCAAGGTGCTGAATATAAAAGCAATCAGGTGAATGATAAATTTTATTTGTATTAATCCTATATATATTTACACTATTTACAATGTCTGGACTGTTGTCCTCATTTTTGTTGTTATATTCACAACGTTTTGGCCATTGTATGCTCTAGCATTTTTCAGGTGATTGGAATTTTGAACCAAACCCTTCATTTTGTCCCCCAGGGTAGATTGTTCTAGTTCCATGTGCCATAACTCTTCCAGATATCTCAGTTTCAGTTATTTCCCTTCAGTAACTCAACTCTCCAAGTTTTTGTTCATCTCTGCTGTGACCAAGTATTGAACTCACAGCTCTTTGGGTTAAGTCACTGGATTACTTCAACCCATGCTTTTATTAAGGTATCTTTAATCATTTCTAAGCTACAACAGTTGGAAGCTTAATCTAACAAATGGACAATTTTGCTGTTACACCTGGTGTATA
>OZ038501.1:4055749-4068249 GCA_964036315.1 Acanthosepion esculentum | reverse complement strand
TTTTCTTGTCCAATTTGTGTTGTGTTATTGCAACCCTTTCATCTCTTAAACAACCCCCATTGCGCCAAAACGATGTTAATCATGGCTTCACTTTCCAGTGACTTTCTTCTTCAGAAAACCAGAATTTGAAAAGCACTTACGATTCTTATGTTCCCGATTTTAGCACTTTCTCTCTCCTTTGCTCCGCAGTCTTCTCTAATGAATATATTCATTGGGTATTTTTGTTTCCAAAGAAGCTATCTTATATGTCTCCCTATATTATGCATGGCATAACGGAATTGCAGCTGACATCATTATTTGATAACTCACTAAATGTCATTGCTTTATGACAACCAATGTGTTTCTGCTACTGCTTCTGAATGGTTATTAACTCGGTACGTTTTGTGTGTGTTTTTCTTTTGTATTTTTTTAAATACAGGTTTTGTTTCTAGGGGCTTTTTAGTGGTCTCTCTGTTCCGCTTTATATTTGCTATTGGCTCTTTTTTTTTTTATAGTGGGGTGTTTAAGTGGTTGTCAGAAGTTCTTTTTTTTTTCTTTTTTTTTTTTTTCTCAGGCATGGAACTAGATATTTTTATGATTTTGATAGGGATTTTTTTCTTGTCTTTTTTCTCTTATTTTTTTAAATGTTTTTTTTTATTTTGACTTTTTTTTAAACATTTTTTTTTTTGCTTTATATAAGGATGCTATATTTTAGAACCAAATTATATATTTACAAAATTTTGGTTGGAATCAAGGATAGATTTTGGTTTATTAGAAAGTGTGATATTTTAGGGAGTGAATTTCATTGTGTTTTGCAGAAGATTACAAGAGACTGTCATTCTCATAATTTAGGGTTAGATTTATTCACTATTCTCTTGTTCTTGATTTTCAAATGATGCAAGTTTGTAATTTATCTTGTAGTATTTGATTGATTTCTTTTGTGTGTGTGTGTGTTTTCCTTGAGAAAGATTTTTCTTTTTTTCTTTTTCTTTTTTTAACTGTCTAATTTTTTAAAATTCGATCTATAATTAGCATATTTTAAAAAGAGTTTCTTTATTGGTATATTATTTTCTTACCTTAACATTTCATTTTCAATTGTTCCTTCCCTCTTCTGATAAACCCTGATACTTTCAGAGAAGAATGTGGTATTATGTACATCTCCTTAACTATTTCAAAAATGTAGAAACAAGAGATCTAAAATAAAGTATGGAAAGATTTTATTTCGTATTGGCTTTATATAATATATTGCATTATATTTAATGTTATCTATGTATCTATCTATTTTCATCTTTATTTTTCATCTCTATCTCCAGTTTTTCACATGTATCTGTCTATTTATCTGTCTAAAGCTTTTCATATCTATCTATCTATCTATCCTTGTTCATATCTATCTGTCTATCTCTCTCTCTCTCTATATATATATATATATATATATATAATTTAAAGAAACTTGCACGGTGGTTTACCAGCTAATTGATTTTCACCATATGAATCTTCAGGCTGCATGTCGCGCTGTTATTTTCCTCATGGAAAAAGATGGAAAAGTAAATGAATGTTCTCCTATTCCAAAACGTATATCCCTGGTTGTTAAAATGCCCAACTCTTCAATATTGCTATATCTCTATTGCCTCTCGGAGATAAAAAAAATAGATAGAATAATGAAACGATGTTCATTTATACTAAGAGTTAAGTGAACTATGCTCGGTAGGCATGTTTAGCTTGACAAAGTACTAGTATAACCAACTGTACAGCTAGCTTGTTTGCTCTATACCATTATTTTTCAATTAGTTTCCCCCAATGTAAGCCAGAACCTGTTGATGGTTGTGTTAGCATAAAGTCAAAAGTCATCATGACTGAGGTTTTCAGCATACGGGTCTTGATGAAGCTGCTGATCACAAAAGTTTGTGTGTTTTCTCCCAAGAACTGAAATTGAGGTCTGCTCATCATAGTTGCTGCATAAATCACAGCTGTTGAACAAGGCAAAAGTGTCTGAGCCAGCATCTGTAATTGGGATCAGAAAGCCAGCCTTGCAGAGGGGCAAACGCAGGAACAAGCAGCCAGCCATATGTGTACACACATTTGGTTTGTTTTATTATATACTTATGAATATTTTTTAATTATTAATCAGTAAATTTTGGTGAGATTAAAATGTAAGTTTATATTATTAATAACTAATCCAGGGCTTCATCTTTTTGTATTCTATCATTCCTTATTTCCTATTGTATATTGTATATTTTTTTTATGGTGTCATAATGCAGATGGGTTCTTTGCAGCATAAATTAGATCAGTTTTTTTCACTCACTTCATTTTATGTATTTCTTGCATTTTTATATATGAAATGATTTTCACTCTATCAATTTTTACTCCATTTTTTTTTCTTGTTGCGAAATCCTATGCAGCCACGACCAAAGAGGATTTTGATTGAATAATGTTTTTCCCTAGTAATAGAACAGTGCAATTGTTATTGCCATGTCTTTTATGTAGAACATAGCTGCCATTTTCTTTCCAGACCCCAAAATAAGCTTTCAGTAAGGACAGCATGGGTATTGTTACCAGCAACAAAGCAAATCACAAGGCTGAACATCACCTGGATAATTAATTGATGGGTACAGGCATAGCCCAGTTGATAAATACATAAATAAGCAAAGACTGCCAACTTTTGAACCCTTCATTTTTGTTTTCATTTGGTGGAAAAGTCAGTTTGAAAGGTTTCATCTATTTGGTGAGTGCATTTCGTACAGTCTAATAATAATGCATTTCTCAATCAGTCTTCAATTGGAGTGACAAAACTCAACTGCTGACCAAAATGTAACAAAGACAGACTCACTGAATTCTATTCCCATTTTCCTCTCACTTATTACTTTTTATATTTTTACACTTATATTTTTTACTTACTTTCATATTGTTCATATTTTACGTGTGCATATCTTAATATAGGTATGTAATTGTATATACTTTGAGGAATCAGAGAGTCGAGTTCAAATTCCAGTCGAATCAATTACATTCACCTACATGCTAATACCCTTGGGAAAGCTATGAATCCTCCTGCTATGGGTAAATAGCAGGACATACTGGGTTCTCTAGCCTTGGATGGCAACTGGTCTAGGAGAAGGACAACTCTGAATTCAAAACCTGCGGAGGGTCGTTTGGGGACCTTCTGGCATGTAGTGCCCCAAGTCTCTGTATTCGGCCCTTCAAAAAGTGTGGATGGTTCTGCACAAAGCCTTCACCACTATAATCAAATCATATGCGCTGGCGTCTGGGCTGTCAGTTCCTAGGAACTGAGCTGCTTGACCCTCATACATCGAATATAACAGGAGAATCCACTATATGCTATAGGTAAATACACGTGTGTGGGTGTGTTTCTCTCATATATACAGTCACTTTCTCACAGGTGATGTGGCTTCCCTCTGTCTTTTCTACAAATATTTTCATGGCAACTGCTCTGATAAGCTACTTTCACTGGTACCTCAACTGCATGAATGTAAGTGTGCTACTAGTTTGTCATCTCAGTACCACCCTTTCATTGTCAAAACAGTTGAATGTAACTGTCTCTTATACCCCAACAGCTTCTTCTCTCGCACTTCCTGACAGTGGAACTCCCTTCCTCTTACTTGCTTCCCTGATAGCTATAATCTTCAAATATTCAAATGTAATCAACACCTTCTGATTCCTTGATCCTGATCCTAATTCTTCTCTATATCCTTTCCTCAAACAATCCTGTTTATTCTTGCCCTCACTCTCTGTAACCCCTTGTGTGCCAGTGGCTTGGGGTGAAATGCTTAAATATATATATATATATATATATATATATATATATACACACTACAGGGTAAAGGTTTGGGGTTATCCTGCATTTCTATAAAAAAACACCTTAAATGAGATATTTTTATATTCTTTTAAAGTATGAGATACAGTGTATTTGCTTTTAACAAAAAATAAGTGCTTAACAATATAAAATTATCATACAACAGCAACATATATTGTTTTCATCAATAAAACCACAATAAAGATGGATGAATCCAGATTTGAAGTATTTGGTAGCAAAAAGGAGCCTAGGGAGAGACTAAGAAATAAAAGAAAATACACTGTCGGTACTGAAATTTTATTTTTTTCTTTAAAAATACAAAAATATCTCATTTTAAGGTGTTTTTTAAAAAAAATAAATGCCGGGTGGCCCCAAACTTTTAGCCTATAATATATATATATATATATATATATATATATATATATATATATATATATATATCAATGAAGAATAAAAATAAAACATGAGGAAACTCAAGTTTAATGCTCAAAATTGAAGGATTGTCAGGCCCCGTTCAATTTTTTTCATGTATAGCTCATGGTTTACACCTTAAATATTAAAACTTGTAGTTATTTTCTTTTTTCTTCTTCATTTATCTAATTTATCATGGGGTCTACTTTATATTGAGTACTGTTAACTTCCAGCTTTAGTACAGTTGAAATTCACCAACCACAATTATGTTTTGTCATATGCATATTTATATATATAAATATATATATATATATATATATATATATATATATATATATATATATATATATATATTATGAAATGGACAAAGTTCGACAATTATTTTAAGACATTTTTATGTTTATACATTCTTTTTATAGATACAAATATTTAAATAAATGCTCTGTTTGTAATAAACAGTATTAATAACATTTACCGGCCTGAATGTCCGAGAAATTTTCATAGAAAATATTCGTCCTTCAACAGGAATCGAACCTGTATCCTATATCGAACCGTCATATAGACTGACGTGCCTTAACCAATTGAGCCACAGGGGATTGTTCGGTTAGCAAGGTTGATTTTACTGTATTTAAACTGCAATCTTCCATGAATCTCTCACATACATTCATATCTGCTCAATGCATATCCAAATGCAAGCAAATGACGTAATATATATATATATATATATATATATATATATATATGAATTATGTTATTAATAACTTGCTGGACTGAATGACTTAATTACCACAAATTGCAATCTGTGCATTGGTTGGCCTAGTAGGAATGGTGAGATTATCACCTCATGGTGGCAAGTTTTGTTGGGCAGCATTAGTTACATATAGTTGTAATGAAGTAGATGTCCAGTTTTGGAAGAGCAGCAAACTTTATGACTGTCACAAACATGAGGTATTCTTCTGAATCTATGCATATTCTTAATGGAGATATAAGATAAAAAAAATGTCAAAAATAAGAAAGTGAGTTGTAAAGAGTCTCTGGGTTACATTTTTCTTTTTATACTAACTTTAGTTAATATCACAATAAATCCACGTCTCTCTGTACTCTCTGAATTTCTGGGATGAAGGTATTTTCATTATTTACATTATTCACACATGAACTATTATCCTCATCTTTGTTGCTATTATCACAACATTTCAGTCATTGTGCCCTCTGGCCTTCATCAAGTGCATATTGGTCTAGGTAAAAAAAAAATGCCTGAATTATGGTTAATAAGAACAAATGAAACACTTCTAAACCAAATTTTAATATTTATTTTATATATCTAGCTTTATTTTGTAGCTTTCATTTTTTTATTTTGATAATTTTCTATTCATTGTTTTTATGCATTTATTTATTATTTTTATAATGTGCGATATCATCTTGCCAGAGACAAATTTTAAGTGGCTAATTGCCAAGTTCTCTCTGGGGTCTGTGGGTAAAAAGGCCACTGTAGGAAAGTTATCTATACACATTTGGAACATTTTATTTAGATGGTGAGGTTTTTTTTGGGGATGATATGCGCATTTCTGCACAAAGTAATCTTTTGTAACTCTGAAATGCTAACGTGCCCAGGAATTTTACTCACATGATTTTGGAACCCTTTTTTTATCATACCCAGTGCCCCAATCACAACAGGGATAATCGTAGTTTTAAGTTTCCATATTTTTGTTATGTCAAGATGCAGGACATTATAATATGACAGTTTTTGTTTTTGTTATAATAATAATAATAATAATATTATTTATTTTTTAAGAGGATTTTAAGAGATTTCTTGAATAGTCTTGTTATTTTCCCTTAATGTTTAATCATTGAAGAAAAGAAAAAAAAAATGGAAGAATTAAAAATATTTTACTTAGTTTAAAAAATGCAATATGTCAAGCAATAACAATAACAGGAACAATTAAATTGGTATTAAATCATCTAAATTGTTGTGTTGGGAAAACTATAAAAAAAAAAATGGAAGACAAGAAAGTCATATGGAGTTGTTTGTTGGAAAATCTTGAGAATTTGAATCAAATTGCTTAAGGCTGAATAGGTGATAAGAAAAATATTAAAGAAACCAAAGAGAATTTGTTGCTTCCATTTTGAATGCAGTGCCATGAAGATCTTGCATGGAGATTGTTTAATGTTGGCACTACGTTGCATTTATTCTTTTTTTATCCAAATTTTTTATTTTATATAATATTTGAGCTTTGATATCATTTTCTTTACATTTTTTTATCTTATGAATATCAATTGTTGTTACATCTTTTGATTTTATTGAGTTTTGTTGTACTCAAATTTAATTTTGTTTTCTTCCAGAAATTTTTGGACAATCATGATTTCTCTCTCTCTCTCTCAATAATTTTTTTCTACAATATATTTTTTATTTTGCATTTACTGCTTCCTTTGTGATGGTCCAAGAAATGAACATTATTCAGCCTTTAGTTATTTTCAAAAAAATATATTTAAGTAAAAAATGTCATCAACCCCTCTGTCAAAAGTTAAGGCGTTTTTTTTTTGTTTTTGTTTTTTTACTAAAACACAAAAAAATGGAAAAATATATAAATATCATCTTATTCAATTTGAATCTCATTTGTTTAACTTACGACCTTAAAGTTATTCTCTTTCTTCACAAGTAAAAAAATATTATGAATAAAAGATCCATCAAACATTTTAAAATCTGTTTTTTCTTTCTTTTTTCTAGTTAAAAGTTGCCCTCATAAAAGGACTAATTTGCTACCATATTGTAATATTGATCACTGTAATATGATCTATGGCCATATTGTATGTAGGTGGGTGGGTCTTCTGACTGGCAATACTAAGCTTTTAAATTATAACTCATAACAGGCCTTTTAAATTTTCTTATGTCCTACAATTATTGCCACATTGAATATACTACAGTGAACAAAGCAAGGAAAAAAGAGATCTCTCAAAAATTCATATTCTGTGATGCAATTTGAAAAGTACCACAATTTTTGTCTGGCATGAAATTTACTTGAAAATTTTAATTGGTTGCAGCAGCATGTTCTTTTTCATTTGAATGCCGTATAATGAACATTGGAATTTGTTCTTCCTCAAAAGCACAGAGTAAAAGGCAGAGTTTTTAATATAACTCTTTTTTTTCCTGCTTTTTTAATCATTTCACCCCAAGCAAGGTGATAAAGCCACTAAGATGCAAGGACTTACTGGGAATGAAAGAAAATGAGACAATTTTAGTGAGGAGATAGGACAATAAAAGAACAGGTTACAGGAAGACAGAAGATGACGATTGATGTTGCATTTAAATTTTTGAAAGACATAGGTTGTAGGGAAATATGGAACCAGAAGAGGGTTCCACAGGCGAGAAGTGCAAGAACAGAAACTATTAGAATAGAACTTATATTTTGTTATTTCAACAGTAAAATCATAAGGCCAAGTTGCCAATTGAGTACTACACTTAAATTCATGTGGTCAAGTTACCAAGTAGTGAAGCTCATTAGAACAATTACCATGAAAATATTTGTAGACAAGACAGGATAGCCATGTAATGGTGGTGGGAAAGTGACTGAAGTCGAGATGCCAGGTCAGGACCAATAACATTGCTGACCTTTTTTTCGATTTTGTTGAGAATCTTGAAACATACAGTAGGAGCATCAAATGGTTGGATTTTAAAAAGCTTTAATGCAATTTTGATAAAATTAAAATGATCAGAGGTTGAATTTTAAGCTTAGCACTGAAACTAAGAGAAAATAATGGCATAATCAAGATGTTAACATTCCACATGACTTGAAATAAAAGGTTAGTAAGGAAACCCCCAAGAGTAGCGGAAAGATCAATAACAGTAGACTTGAGAAAACTATTTTCCTGAAAAATTGTTTTAATAATTGTATTTTATAAATTTCAACCAAAATCAGTATGCCAAATGTTTCCTTAGAAGGAAACGGTTACCATTATTATTATATAGCAATACCAAGAAATTTGCCATATCAAATGACCAAATCTGTAGCTTTTAGAAATAAAGTTAAAAATATAATTAAAGATGTTGATTTTAGAATATAATTGCAGAAAACTTACAGAATAATAGTGAGATTTATGGAAAGGGATAGTTGAAATTTCTGGGATGCATAATGAGGAAAGAGAGCTTGGAGAATTTGACACTCACAGGATATATTAAAGGCAAGAAGTGCAAAGAGAAACAAGCAAGTAACCTACCGAACAAACTTGTGTAAATGGATATCAGTACAGGGAATTGGTGAGATATTAAAACGACAAATATTGCTAAGAGCTACAAATGATAAGAAATTGTGGAGAGCCATGATCACCCACATCCTGAAGTGACACATCATAGTGACTACACAAGTGTTTTTCTGAAAGGACACTCACAAGATGTTTAGGTACCAACTTTTATAGACGTAGCTAAAGGTGTAGCCTCTCTGGAGTTAAAACTACTGATTTTTCTCATGAATACCTACCTTGATTCGGACAACATAATATTGTATAAAACTATGGTTTAACATCTGCTTTGAGGCCATATTTTTAAACTTGTTTTCAAAGAACTTTATAAGATAGGCTGTTGTTGAATTTTGTTGGGGTTTAAACTTGTCTTATCAAACAGAAATTTCAGTTAATTTGCAGTGTAACAACCATGCTCAGTTTGCATTAAAAATTTACAAAATACTTAAATTTATGTGTATTTGTACATGTCCATTTGAATCTGGCTTGATAAATTTGGTAATATCTACCATTTTGGAGTTATCAACAGTGAAAATTTGGATTCATTCGCGTCGTTGGCAGCTGCCATTATTCGCATTGTTTGCATGCATTCACTGTGGAAAGTTAAACGCGGAAGACTACACAAATCTAAGTGCAGAACTGATCCAAATTTGTCTCAATTACTGTGCACAAGAACTATTTATGTAGACATGCTCAGTGATACCTACTGATAGCTATTCTGCAGTGAATGTATACAAACAATGCCAGTAATTTAAATTTCATTGTCACTAACTCCAAAGTGGTAGATATTATCAAATTTATCAAGCCAAATTTGAATAGATCTTGTACAATTATACAGAAATGTAAGTATTTTAGAAATTTTTAATGCGAACCAAGCATGGGTGTTACACTGTAAATTAACCGAAATTTCAATAGATGAAACAATAACTATAACACAAGAGAATTAAAATATATAGGCTATAATATAATTGTTTTTATGGCATTGCTGATAAGATGTTTAAGTTACTTTGATAAACCAGAATTTGTAGAGACTTGGATCCAGTGTTTTGCAGCCCAGGCTAGGGCTAAAAAATTGAAAGACAATGCTCTTCTACTCCAATAGCTTCATGTCTTGCACATCTCGCCTATGGAACTCCCTTCCCTATTACTGTTTCCCTGACAAATACAATCTCCAACGGTTTAAGTGTAGTGTCAATCGACATCTCCAGTTGCCTTGATCTATCCACTTCCCTTCTCCACATCCTTTCATTTTTCATTCCTATCTGCTCTCGCTCCGGATCTTCTGTCGCCCCCTTGCCTTGATCGACCCACTGTCTTTCTCTTTCACCACATCCCCTTCCTTGCCACTCCTATCTGCTCTTCCTCCAACCCTTCTTTAACCCCTTGCGTGATAGTGGTTTCCGGCCTTGCCTGGGGTGATACGATTATAAAAAAAAAAAAAAAAATCAGGCAAGAGGAGTAGAAAATGAAATAACTGGCCCCTTGTTAGCTTCGACAGGTTGTGAATCTATAATGAAAATTTCTGTTATGGCATACCTCAAGCCATTGGAGTACTTGACCTTCATCAAAATTTCAGAAATTATAAAAAGAAGTTGACTGCTTATCACATCTCGTAGAACCACACAACACTTTTGAATAGTTTCACTAACAGATATTTGAAGGCCATTGGATCAGCTCTCCCCAAAAGCAATTTAAGTTTCCTTATTCATAAACATTTTTCTCTCTTTTTCTTTAAGCTGATTTTAAAAATGACCTGCGATCTGTTGTTAACTGGGGCATGAAATGGTTATCAATGTTAATGCACCAAAAACAAAATTGTTCACTTATAATCATCTGAGAGGACCTTTTTTGCCATCCATCAGCAAAGCTGATGCTGACCTTCAGGGGAGTGATACATTGCACCTTCTCAGGCTAAAATTTTCTGCTGACATGACGTGGAGAGATTATATTGAATCCATTGCTAGGTTTGCTGTAGGAAAGTTTGTTACTGTCGTACTAGACAATTTTTCTCACCAGAATCTACCTTACATCTTTAGAAGTCTACCAGATGTTTATGCATTAACTATTGCTGCCACATCTGGACTGGTTCTTCTGCCATGTATTTAGAGATTCTTGACAAAATCCAAAGAAAAATCAGCAATGTTATTGGTCCTGACCTAACATCTTGGTTTCACTCATTTTCCCACCAATGTAATATAGTTTGCCCATACCTTTTTCATAAATCTTTTCATAGTAATTGTGCTGATGAGCCTTCTTCTTTGGTTCCGAGACTTTATGAATTTAAATTAGTTAGTTAAATACTTTTTTACTATTAATTAATAATTAATTGATTAAGTAAAGTCTCTGCTTTATTATAAGAGTTATTTAAATTTGAAGATCTGTGGCTTATTATGAGAGGCATGGTGGAATAATGGATAGTGACTTGGATTGAGGAATCGGAGAGCTGAGTTCGAATTCCAGTCAAGTTCATTGCATACACATATGCTTATACTCTTGGAAAAGTTTGAATCACTCTCTACCCCCATCTATGGGTAAATAGTAGAACAGAGTTGGCCCTATAGGCTTGGTTGGCAACCAGTAAAGAAGGAAAACTCTGAATTCAAACCACCTGCTGTTTTATAGTTTCTGCCTCTTGAGCCAAATGGTGGAAGAAGATAACTTCAAAAAGCAAATCCATTTTGCATATCATGTTAAAGTATGTGCCCCCTGTTTTGAGCTGTGACAGAACATAATGAACTCCTAGGGCTTAATATAATGGCTTGAACAAATGCAAGACTGGGACATGGAATGACAATGTGGACCTCTCTGATTTCGGACCATTCGCCCATGGGTGTATCATCCACGGCACTTGAGATGAAATGTAACTTCATTTGCTGTGAAGGTAATGATTATTTTCTTCATTGTTGATTATCCTTTGAAATGGGTATCTCGTAATTGAACTATAAAACTCATAGAATATTTTGATTATTTAAATACTAAGCTGTCACCTAATGTCACAAATGAATGCAGAAAAGAAAAAAGAAGCAACATAATGGTGTACTTTAACAGTTTAATGAACTGACATTAAAGTTTGCTGCTTGGCCCGTTACAAAAAGCACTCCTTATTCTAAGCATGCTCAGACACTGCTAATGTTCCCATAAAAACATGTAAATATGATTCCTGGCAGAAGATAACCAATATCAATTAGTTTTATTTATTTAGTTTTTGGCTAACCCTTTTTACAATTTCTTTTTCGTGTGTTGATTATCAGACAGCCAGTGACAATTTAACAATTTTGAAGAAAAAAAAATCCATCAAAATTTGTGGTAATGGTTATATATTTAATCTCACTTTGTAATTCAGTATAAATGGTAGCATCATAATTTTAACAGTTTTTCAATACAATAAATTTTATCTTATTTATATCTTATTTGCTTTTTTTTTTTTTACTGTGCCTCATATTGCAAGTAATTTTTTTTATGTCATGACCCTTTTGGATGCAGGATGCAGGTGATGATGGTTCTCCAGTTTCTTTTTTTATTTATTATCTGCAAATTGCCATGACTTTTAATGGAGTGGTTTCTCATTGCCTTTTTCAGAATTTTATTTTACTGTATCGGGGATCATAGCTCTCCATGATTTTTTTTTCTTATCTGCAAATTGCCATGACTCCTTGGGAAAATAGTGGAGTGGTTTTCCATTGCTTTCTCTATGATTTGGAAATCAATGTTTTGCATTTGGACATAGGTATAGGGTCTTCATGATATGTTCACAGTCTGAAATTTAAAATTTTCCATTTTTTCAAGATGCAGCTGATAGTGGCTCTGCACAGTTTCCTTTTCATTTTATTATCTCGGAATTGCTATGACTTCTTGTAAAAGATAGTGTAGGGTCTTCCCAATACCTTCACAGTTTGGAATTCAGAGTTTTCCTTTTCTTCAGGGCATAGGTGATCATGGCTCTCCACAGATTCCTTTTTCTTTATTATCTATGAATTGCCATGAATTTTGAGGAATATTATTAGAGTGTTTTGACATTGCGTTTTCCACAGTTTGGAATTCAAAATTTTCATTTTCTTCAGGACATAGG
>OZ038501.1:4045749-4050749 GCA_964036315.1 Acanthosepion esculentum | reverse complement strand
CGGTTTCTAATGCTTCAGTTTGGGCGGCTTGGTGATAGTAGTCGTGGCTCTGGGGCGCACGATGGTTACAGAGAACTTCAATTGAGTTCCACCACGGAATATGTGAGTGAGTTTGATTTGCTATCTCTTCTTCACCGAGGCCCCTTAGAACAGTTGGTATGATATTTGCTTGACAACCTAACTGTCAGGGTTTCAATTTTTGGTAGTGGATGCACACTGCTGATGAGTCCCAAATATAGGACGAAACGGCCGTCCAGTGCTTTCTGCATTCTGTTGAGGTTTCTTTCAGACTCAATGAATTACTTAATTATATATATATATATATATATATATATAGTTTATTTTGTCTTCTATTGAAAGCTTTTGGAAATTGTTAAAGAATTCATAAAAACAAAAATAGCAAAATTGTATTGTTAAACAACAATAACAAGAATGATGTTTAGCAGTGGTTTTTACAGACTGATTATATAACGTTTAAAATTATGGAACTTAAACTGTACTAGAACTCTCTCCAGCTTTCTCTCTCTCTCTCTCACACACACACACACACACACACACACACACACATATATATATATATATTTATGAGATGAGGTATTGTAATTAGTTACATTATTTACATTTTTCAGACTGTTGTCCTCGTCTTCATATGGAGGGAAAAGGGAATTCATCACTCCCTGTGGAATGAGGTTGAAATAATAGACAGAAAATATCACTAGAAAATACAAAAACTTAAGGAATCAGCACATATGTGAGGCCACAAAAATCTCCTAAGCCGGCCAAACATAGAAAAGAATATAATATGGGAACTAGTAATACAGTGTTAAACAAAAGCAATAATAACAACAAATTTGCAATATGAGCTATGGTAAAAAAATTTTTTTACTGAAGCATTAAGTTTATAAGTCCCAAGAATTCACACACTAATGTCCTCAAGGACACATAGCCCAGTGTTGGTTGGATGCAGTGACTTGACTCAAAGTGTTGTGAGTTCAATACCTGGCTACTGCAAAAAAAACTTGAAGAGTTGAGTTAGAGGGAGATAATTGCCTCATCCAGAAGAGGCATGTAGAACTAGAACAATCTACTCTTGTGGATGAAATAAAAAGGTCAATTTGACATTCCATTCACCTGAAGAAAGCCAGATCGTACAAGTCCGAAATATCATGAATATGGGAATAATGATGAGGACAACTGTCCAAACAATGTAAATAATGAAATATATATATATATATATATATATAAATATATATATATATATATATAAATATATGTGTGTGTGTGTGTGTGTGTTAATTAGCACATATACGTGTACCTACATTTTGGCATGCGACTATAGTTTCACTGGGTGGTGTTCCCAGTTCATCAGGCACGGGGTCTATGTTGCCGGAAGTAAACAAATGGCTCATGAGAGTTTTGCTGCTACGTAGTGTATAAAAAATAAAGTTGCACAGGAGTGTGCTAAATGTGATGCTGGTGGTTTACATTTCTTAGAAGAAAATTAATGGAATATGAGTGGGGTAAAAAAGCGTAAGGGAAAGAAAAAATTAATTACTAATTTAAAATTTGAAATTAAAGATGTTCGGTTTGAGTGGTCAGTAAACCACTACGGGTTTAAGGGAGGTATAAATATATATATATATATTTTTTTCTAAAGAATGAATAGATTTTAGCCCAACATTTTTATTACTTTAAAGTTATTATAGTAGATACTCATATTTCAAATAGATGCCCCATTTTTATTTTTACTTTAAACAGTGTGTAATAAGTCTATCAGCCTGTGTATTCGAGAAATTTCAATAAAGAAAATTTAAATAAAGTTTGGATTGTAAGTTATTTCCATTTTTGGGAAACAATTGTAACACCAAATATATCATGTCGATATATCTTATCTACTAATCATACATGCCAGTTAAGAATGAATTTGGTGTACACTAACATACCTTAATTTTTGTACAGCAATAGTAATTTAATCAGTGGATTTTAGAGAAAATCTTGTCCTTTATGAATGTACACAGTCCTTATACAGCAAGAATAACGCATGACCCAGTCTTTTGAAAAGGAGTAGAGGTTGATTTCTTGCTTCCTGTTTAAGATTCAGTTTCCAGTTCCGTCTACTTCAACTTTGTTCTAACATCTCCACCTAAACTCTGAAATTTATACTATTATTGGGGTTCTAGTTCTTTCTAAAGTCTTTCTCTTCTCTTTCAATTCCAATAGCTCCTTATGTCTTATCATCTTGCTTGAGGTGAATTGATTTAAAAAAAAAAAAGTAAAAATTTTGGAACTCTGTTCTATCTCACCTGCCATACTCAGCTGACTTTTCCTGAACTGATTTTTACCTCTATTGATCATTGCCAAATGCTTTGATGGGGAAAACTTTCTCTAATGAAAACTGTTGTAACCTAGAAAGGGTCACTGAATAAGGAATAACCAAAAATGAGGTTGGAAATGAAATGGTAATCTTTATAACACCAACAAAATGCAATACCCGCCAGCGGCGGGAAATAGGTAAACCACTGCTAGTGGTGGACTATGTAGACAGCATATGATCCCCACTTACAATAGTGTCCAAAGTATTTATGAGAATTGAGACATATCCATTAGTGTTATTAGGTACGGTATATAACAAAAACAAAATTCAAGATTTTGTCAGGAACATTCTCACATCAAAACAATGCAGGATTGAAGAGGTATTGAAGAGTTGCCTGATAAGTGGCAACAAGTCATTATGAATAATGGTGAATATAAATCTGAATGAAATGTAATTGTGCTTTATTTTTGGAAAATAAAATTGATAAACAAAAGTGGACATTACTTATGACCCAACCCAGTATATATATATATATATATATATATACATATATAAAGGGGTTCTGAAAGGTACTCATTCCAACCAAAGCTTTTTTTCTTGGTTCAGAAATCAAACTTTTGGTCATTTGGGTCAGATTTTGCTAAAAGTGTTACATCATATCCATCCTCTGGTTTTTGGTAGTCTTCCCTTACCAGTCTTCCCTTGCCTTTTGGGTGATTAATCATTTTCCATCCTGCAATCCTTTTCCCATGGACAAAATGTTGTAAGGTTTTTGCTATTCTATCATTATTTCAATGGACAGTGTTCAAATGAACTATATTCCTTAGTACTACCAGTTCTAATCTTCCCAACTAAGACCTGCCATGTCACACCCATTGTAGCAAACCACCCTCACTCCCTTCATGTTTCATTAGTGAGATGTAAGTTCCACTCAAACAGATTCTTCCTACAAATTGCTATTTTCTGGAACTGACTCCCGAGAAGATGTTTTTCCAGTCACTAGAATCTTAAACAGTTCAAGTATAGAGTTAACCATTATCTTCCCCACATATCACTATAAACTTTACCTCTTACCTCTGTAATCATCTACCTCAAGTGGCTCTTTGACCTTGTAAAGAGTGAATATTACTTTAGAAAAAAAGTCATCTCATATCCATCTGCTTGTATGTCAATAAACTTGATTAAGAGCCTGATGTTAAAATTATATTCATAGATATCTACTAGTTTTGTTCAGGTCTGGCACAAGACCAGAAGTCAGGTGTCTTATTGGATAGTTGAAAAATAATGAGATACTTATTGTAGAACAAGGAGCAACCACACTTATAAAATTAGCTCTTACCTGTGTCACATGCATTGCTATAAGCGGGTTAATCAAACCAACTATATTTGTCCCACCAGTTATCGTGAGGTGCAATGGAAGAGCGAGCTTTTCAAAAAGTGAACTGTCGATGTTTGTCTTGTAATATGCAGTCTACCACAATATTTCTAATGAATCTGCTTCAATTTTTGTGGAACCTAAAAACCAATCAAAATTCACCTTTTTAGTTCTGCTTCCTTTTATCTTTCATAACAGAACTGTATTTATTATGTAGTTTCATTTCTTGCACAGTATTAAGGAGGTTGCTTTCTTTCAGAAATGCATATGCACACTCTTCACTAGAAATGAGAGTTCAATAAAGTTCTTTGGGAAGCATCTTATTATTTATGGACTCTTAGATATGTTTTTTGTTCTTTCAATCAAGTTTGAATGATTTACTCAGAACTGGTGATTCATGGGAAGACTCATAATTCAAATGCTTAGGTAGACCACAAAGAACAATATGGTAGACCTCAAATACTGATGGGAACAATGTACTAGATAAGTACCTTGGCAATTTCTGGTCTCTGTCTTACAAAGCTCCAACATTCTGGGTTCTGTGTTGAAGTAAAACAACTCAAGTTGAGCTGAATTCAGCTTGAGACAACTTAGGTCTGAATCTGAATACTCTTATGAATGTATCAGATAACAGACCCTAGTGAATATTGAACTTACTTTAATAGTCATCATCCATAAGATGAGCCTTATAACCATCATCTAAAAGCAGATGCCCTCAATGGCATCAATATTGGCTGTGAAGTATTTAGTCACTTCATTGATTCTTTTATTTTCAGTTTTTCATTGTTTATTTTTGTTTTGTTTTAATGACTTACTTGTTTGGTCATTTTAAACTCCTCGTTGATACAATACCCCAGAGATGTGTCCTGTTCTTCAAATTCCAAGATCTTAATCCTGCATTTCTAAAATATTACTTTCAACTCTTGGATTTAAACTTTTATTTTTCCACAAGTTTTGTGGATATTTCTGACTTTGTCTTTGTATTTTCGCCTGAGGATGCCATGATATTTTCTTTTCACTTTTTCCTTTCTTTTCCACTTTTCCTTGTTCCATTCTTTTTTCTTTTTCTCTTTCTTTTCTCTTTCCTTCCTTCTTTCTCTTTTCCTTCTTCTTTTCTCTTTCCTTCCTTTTTTCTTCTTTCCTCCTTTCTTTCTCTTTCCTTTTTCTTTTCTCTTTTCCTTCCTCCTTTTCTCTTTCCCTCTTCCTTTCTCTTTCATTCTTCCTTTCTTTTTTCCCCCTCCTTTCACTTTCCTTCTTCCTTCCTCTTTTCCTCCTTCCTTCCACTTTTCCTTCTTCTTTTCTCTTTCCTTC